>PVJH01038150.1:0-17362 GCA_004026705.1 Nesogale talazaci | reverse complement strand
CGCACCACCACTATGCCACCAGGGTTCAGCCCGGTGGTTCTTTCTACAGTAGTGAATTCATGCAATATTTGTCCTGTTTTGATCAACTGACTTCACTCAGCATAAAGGTTTCTAGATCCTACAATGTCTTCTGTTGTTTAATGCTTTTATCACTGTTTTTTTAGGGATGCATAGTATTTTATTGTATGTATGAACCATAGTTTCTTGGTCCATTCTTCCACAGTTGGGTATTTGGGCTGCTTCCCATATATAGCTTTTGTGAACTGAACCACTAGGAACGTGGGCAAGCACAAATCCACTCACATTATGTGTCTTATTTCTATGGGTTATATGACTAATACTGCTATTGCTAGATCCTAAGGTTATTGAATTTTCAGTTGTAGCCTCAGAAACTCACAGGGGAGCTTCTATATGGACCTCTAAGGATACTATGAGTTGGTATCAAGTCAATGGCAGTGCGGGAGATATATGAATATTTAAAAATGAATTTTCTAACCACTCAATTATTTGAACTGTATTTCCACACCTAATATTTAATTTGAATTTTCTGAGACCATTGATCAAAAGAGAATTCTTTGGTTATCTAAAAAGAAAGATTGACCTCCACCGGAAAATAATTGTGGATTCATGTTTATAACATACATGTTTTAGAGGTGTACAGAAATAAAAAGAGAATGTCAAATAATGTGAAATTGGCCTCACGAACTTAAAGAATTAACAGTATATACTATTCTGGGATAAAATAGATGGTACATATGTAGGTTAATGAGGACCTTTGGATATTGGTCCTCCAGGGATACAAAAACTGCAAATAACATGTGTCTGATAATATACTTAAATTCTGCTTTCTCTGTAAGGAGGTACAGTACAAGATCATACTGCCAGACATGATCTTTTCTGCCCAGGACCTTAGTGCTTCACACAGACTCTCTGTCTTTCCTGAGGGTAGACCTCCTCTTTTCTACATCCAGAGTAGGTGTCAGCTATCAATCCTTAAGGATGCCACTCAGGTAAGGTAAAGTCCTTTAGTGTATGTTCTGCAAGAGGGGCAAGTGTTTGGCTGTGGGAAAATCCAAGAACACGTGTGTGAATAAAGTAAGTGCAGGTAAACATTGGAGTTAGGACTCTCACGCGAAACTTTTTTTGTGTGTAATTTTCTGATCAAGATTCTTTGTATTTTTACATGGCTATAAAAGAGCCACCAATTCTCTCTGGTTCTCTCTGTGCCACCCATATAAAGTTGATTTTACATTTCTGCAAGGGCAAAACACTTTCAAACCAGGATGGAACTATCTTTCTGCACAGACCTGGAAATCCCCAAGTTTTTCTGAGAACAAAACTTCATGACATTTACTAGTATTCTATGCTTGTACAGATAGATTCAAATAGTGTGGATGGGGTTGGGGGAGATGAGGGGAGATGGGCTCATGGTAGGAGCAATTAGTATAATGGCCCAGGGTTGTCTCTGGCTTCATCCGTTGTGCATGGGTCATTATGAATTGAAACTGATTTGATGTCACCAGCAATATGATGGAGGTGGAAGAAGACTTGTCATTTTCACCGTATCCTCTTCATTTTAGTGAATCTTTGGAGCATCACTAACTTGTGTCTCTGGCTTCTAGGGAATGACATGCTTATCCAATTTTATTAATCAGCATGTCACCCTGGTTTCACATGATTTTTAATGGATATATACTTAAATGAACATATAAATGTAGATATTAGAAATGATAATAAAGCTATACAGTCTCCTCTTTTTAGAGATAAATGATTTTACCCCTTTTTAGGAATAAAAAATATAGTCCAGATGGCAGGTGGGAATATGCCCTTTATTTTTTGATCCCTTTTCAAGAGAGAGAGTCCACTTCTTGTGGTTCTGCTGCTGTTGGAACACACATCTAATTGTCTTTTATCTTAATCTTTTTATCAGAATCATCAACAATATCACACCCAGAAACCAGACAGTCACCACACAGTTCATTCTCCTGGGACTGACAGATGATCCAGAACTTCAGCCCATCATTTTTAGCCTGTTTCTGATGATGTACCTGGTCACTGTCCTTGGAAACCTGCTCCTTGTCTTGGCTGTCATCTCTGACTCCCACCTGCACACACCCATGTACTTCTTTCTCTCCCATCTGTCCATTACTGACCTCTGTTTAAGCACAACTACCATCTCAAAGATGCTGTTGAACATCCTCACACAGAATCACACGATCAGTTTTGTAGGTTGTCTCCATCAGATTTTCTTTGTCGTGCTTTTTTGTGCTTTTGAAAATTTTCTTCTAGGAACAATGGCCTATGACCGCTATGTTGCCATTTGTTACCCCCTGAGGTACACAGTCATCATGAATCCCTGTTTCTGTGGACTGCTGATGCTGCTTTCCTTGCTAACTAGTGTAATGGTTGCCCTGTTGCACAGTCTGATGATTTTACATCTGTCTTTCTGCACAGACCTGGAAATGCCTCAGTTTTTCTGTGACCTTGCTCAGCTGCTCGAGGTTGCCTGTTCCAGTCCCCTCATTAATAACATCCTCATATATGCTTTTGTTTCCATTTTGGTGGGTGTTCCCCTGTCGGGGATTATATTCTCTTACACCCAAATTGTCTCCGCTGTTTTGAGGATATCTTCATCAAGTGGGAAGTATAAAGTGTTTTCCACCTGTGGTTCTCACCTCTCGGTTGTTTCCCTATTCTACGGGACAGGTATAGGTGTGTACATAAGTACTTTATTTACAGAGTCTTCCAGAAAAGCAGCAGTAGCCTCAGTAATGTACCTTGTAGTGCCCCAAATGACGAATCCTTTCATCTACAGTCTGAGAAACAAAGAATTAAAGGTAAGCTTGAGAAAACTCTTTGTTAGGAAATTTTCAGGGCAATGATTTCATCATCTCTGATAATTTATTGATTACCAAGAACAGCCTGTGATAATACCTTTTTAAGCATTAGCATCATTCACAGTCAGGTCTATTTTATCAAATGATGTAATAATATGTGTATAGCTGTTCCAGGTAATAGTAGGTTATTTCAGTATTCTCAGTGATGAATTTTTTGGGAGCAGTACTTAAGAGACTTTCAAACACTTCTTTGCTCACAAAATAAAAGAGCTGTCTTTCCATTGAAAGAAATTTTTGAGAATTTACTAAAATCAAACAGAATTCTTGGACATGGTGGATTCATCCTAGGACTAATTTATCTCATGATTCTCTAAATAGCCTTCTCACCTGCAGATATAATACCATACAGAGAATTTAAAAGCTACAGTAAGAAAATGCCCCGTCTTTCTAAGACTTACTTTTAGTAAAGTGCTCAACAGTGACAAGGGAAACTAAGTGTCCTGTAAGTAAATTGCTTGATCCTAGTATACTATTTCCATCTCCTATTTTTTGGAACCTTTGAAGATCATCAACTCAGTACAGGGTGACCATTTCATTTATTGAATAAAGCTTTTTGTGATGTGTTTGCTTGATGGGGATGACTTGAGATTCGTGTTACTCTCATCTGGCTTTTGTCATCATAAGCTAAAACAGGGTATTTATGAGTTGTTGCAAGAAAATAAGATTTTCCTTTGGAAATATATCAATATATATATATCAATATATATCAATATAAAATTTATTTTAAAAAAAGGAACATTTGAGATTTCAATGATGATTTAAATTGAGTGTCTCTCTAGGGAACAGGTATCCTAGAAATCTTCAAGTATTAACTTTCTATTTTTCAATTTCTTTTACTTGTTCAAGAACAACTACATTTGGATCTCTTAGAATATACATATCCTACTGCCATGGGATCTATTCCCAATATCAATGGCTTTACATAGCCCAAACCAAAATACCAATTTCCCTGCCAGGATGTCAATGCTGTCTCATAATATCTCCTTGTGGGTTTCATAGACTGTAACTGTGTGTGAATGTAGAAGGCTAAGTCTTTCTCCCGCAGAAATGCTGGGAGTTTGGGAGTGTCAAGGTTCTGAATTGCAGCTCATGGAATAGTCATGAAGCCACCACAACTCCTCTAATGACTTTAGGTAGGATTTTGAAATCTGTGCTTCTTGATGGGAGCAGATAACCTCATCCTTCTCCAACCGAAAGTGTATTGGGCTTGAAACTCAGAGAATACTTGGAATTGGCAGTCCAGTGCTTACCTTCCAGTGCCACTGGGTGAACATCCAAGAGACCACCACTTTGAGATCCTGATGTACTCTAGTCTGAAAAAGATGTCATCTGTGGAAGAACTGTGGAAAAACGTCATAGGCTCTAGAATATGAAAGGCTTTCTGAAGTGGTACATGTTGGAGCAGTATGTAAAAGTTGATGTGCAAAATTGTCTTTATTCCTTTAGGATTAACAATTTAATGACAAGATATACATTCATTACTAACTTAAGAAATAAGGTGTCATCATCAATACAGCTTCCACTTGAACTGCCTCTCATTCTTATCATTCTTCTTGCTTCCAGTACTGATTGCCAGCCTGAATTTCATTTTCATTATTGCTTTGATGACCTTTAATTCATTGAATTCTCTACAACTATTGGGATTTGTGAATATACTGGTATTTTCATAAAATGTAGCATAACTGAATGTTTTTATTACCCTCTAGAAACCCTATTCTTGATGGAAGATTAGTTAAGCAGTCTACTGCTAAATAAAGGTTCAGCAGTTCAAAATCTGTGAATTATAAAATCCTTAATATAGACCTCTTGGTGCTGTTATGTTAAAGAGGGCAACAAAATAGAAATGAGAAAATCACTGCAACATCAATTCCAACGCAAGGGCAGCTGAGGTCTAGGATTTGTCATGGGGGAAATCAGGACTATGAGGACCAGAAGTTTTTGGAGATGTTGGTGACAGTGTCTGGTAATATGTTGTTTTACTTTCCTATGGTCTTTTAGCACGGCAGAGTAGGACTGAGACTAAGGCTAAGGGAATGATTTGGTCTGGGAGAGCTTCATTGCTGTATCTTAAGTTGTAGGTTAGTTATCTTCAAGGAAATACTTCTGGCCAGAGGAAAAGGGTTTAATTTGGGGAAGGACGGTTATGAATGTAGTTACATGGATGTGGGGGGCCTGTGGTATATTTTTCCCACCTGCTAGGTGGTCTAGGAGCGAGAGATTAGGCAATAGCCTACTGAGGGGACAGGTTGTTTATGGGAGTGGATCAAGGTGATAACCAGGGGCTCGTGTCATATGACATTTGAGTGATTGATTGCTCAACCTGTCTAGCCTCTCACCCAGTAGCAGGCAGTGAACCTTGGACCGTGTGTTATGCATACATTCCCAGTATAAAACCTGTGGTGAAATTTCTGCTTGTATTGTTATGCTAGTGGATCAGATGTGTGCTTTCTGTTAACAAAGAGAGGGGACACAATCCCTGGGAATGGTCATGCTTTCAGGCTTCTTAAGATAGGGCCATATAGGTCTAACCTCAGGTAGGAGGGTTTAGATGTGTCCAGTGGGGCCAGAGCTCCCCCAGCTTGTGTGAAGAGTTAGCTCATTCACTATTGACAGGTTGCAGGTTTTCTAGTACAGTTATCCTCAGACAATTTGGTAGGGTGTGCAGTATCTGTTATTTGGGTGATCTTCTCTGAAGGATTTGCACTGGGGCTCTCATGAATTGGCGAGAACTAAGTATGGTTATGCTTATGTCTGTGTCTGGCTAGCTATGCAGAGCTATGTCCCTGCAGCTTGGCCAGTCAGTTTCTCTAGTTAGCTCTGGGATCAGGAAAATTTAGTCCAGACAGAGTCGGGGAACTGCACATCTTCAGTTAGTGGGAAGAACCAATGACAGAGGTAAAAGTCTTCTTTATAGAATAAGGAAGACTCAAGAAGAATTTATGCATTTGAATTGTAGCACTTGAGGACAATATGGGAAGCGCCATGGACTGCTAACAGGACAAAGAGATCTATTTTGGAAAAAAGTAAGGCCACAGTGTTCCTTAGAATCAAGGATGGCCAGACTTCCTCTTACAACCTTTGGCTTTCTTGTCAGGAAAGGTCATTTTCTAGAATAGGACATTTTGGCTTGTAAAATGGAGAGGTCACAAAAAAGTGACTTGACACAGTGATGACAGCAATGGGCTCATGCACAGAACAGTTGTGAGAATGGTGCTGGTCCATAAAGTTTTTCATTCTGTTCATCATATGGCCACAATGGATTGGAAACCACATGATGACACCAAACAAGGAAAATAAATTTATGCTATCTAAACTTCAGGGATACAAAACCTGCAAAAACCCTGTGAAATCTCACTTACATGTATGTTTGATTTTTATGAAATTTGAAATAGGTAAATCTATAGAGACAGTACCATTTTCCCTGCAAAACTCTCAAGAAGTGATCAGTTGAGCTACTGTTCCTATAGATTTATTTCATAAAAAGGAAACATACAAACACAAATATGAAAACATCAACAAGAATACCAAAGTAAGATGGAGGAAAACGTCAAGAAAATTCAGAAAATATTTAAAAATATATAAATGGGTCAAAATGGAGAACAAATATTAAGGTGTCAAATTTTAACCTAACTGCTCGTGCAACCACCCATGTCCCAATGCATAGAGTAGCTCTTTCCAATGTTAGCAATTTGAACCGCGAAACCTCCTGAGGATGGCTTTGAGTCAGACTGCACTCAAGGGCAGTGATTTGTTTGCAGAGCTTCAGCAACTACACCTATCTTGTCTTTATTCTCTAACAACTACCACTTGGCACTTACCCCCATGGTTTCCAGTCAGTTACATTGCATTTATGGATCTTACAGTAAGATAGCTTCCAACATCTCTTTTTGCTTACATAACCACAATAGTCTTCAAGAATGATAGAACTCCTTTCAGGAACTTTTTTTTTTATGGTTGTGGTATGCAATGTGTCTTCTGTGAATTCCTTGTATGGGTTTTGGAATCTAACCTCAGTAATTCACTCTAACATGCCATCCTCCCTAAGCTTGATTTTAGAGTCTGTCCAGACCAGTCTGGTTCTTTAACTTGGCACTGTGTTATGCACCACATTTTCTATGCCTCACATATAAAGGACAGGGTTAAGTTTCAAGCTCTCCCTGGAAAACTCAAATGAAATATCCATGGTTAGTGGGCCCCAAATAATGAACTTAGACTTATTTAACATGACATTCCTTGCAGTATTTTCTTATACCTTTACTATCTATCTGTATATTTAATTTCCAATTTTGATCTTTATATCAGGAATATCAAGCTGTTAAGTTGGAATGGAGTATCCCATTTCCTATGTCATCTTTGTGGATATCTGGGACCTAGTGCTTGATGTCATAGTGGTCATTTGCTGAGCTCCCAACTTCAAGGTCAGCAGTTGGAATTCCACAGCCCCTTAATCTGAGAAAGAGAATGCAATCCACTCACACAGAGAGTCACAATCTCAGAGACTCATATGTTTAATTCAGCTAAAGTGTCTTAGAGGCTCATTATAAATCAGCACAGACTCAATGGCAGTGAGATTCTGCATTTATAGTATTAGGTTTAAAAATGAGCACTAGATGCAATTCCTGAATACACTCAGTAATGTCCTTGAAAGCATCTATCTCATGTGATGACGAGAACTGACCCAAGCACATTCAGAGGTGACATCTCAGAACCATCAGACACATCTAAGTTGCTCTCATTTGTAGGAGGTAATAGGGCCGGATCTGTTGACAGGAGTGTTGCAGTGGCATTTAAGGAATCAGGGTGCCCAGATTCCTGGCTTTCTTCCTATTTGTTCCCATCCCACATTTGAAGATTCGATTTCTTTTTACTCAGTGGCCTCACTTTTACTATAGAAATCTTTTTGTTTGCTTGTTTGTTTTGTATTTGTGTGTGTGTGTGTGTGTATGTGTGGCATCACTGCCCTGGTGGGAGTAGAAGGCCCAGCCTTGCTCCTAGAGATCTGTTGCTGGGTTTAAACCACCAGACCTGTGGGCCACAGTGCTGCACTCAACTACTACGCCATTGGGGCTCAGCCTGGAAATGTTTTACAATAGATAATACATTTGGCATTGTAGCTAGGTCACTTTTATTATATCATATTGGATTTGTTTTCAGTAATCTAAGTTTTACAACTCCAGTACATAGCAGTTTCGTTAAAAGAAATATCTTTTGTATTTGGAAAGCAACTAAACGCTATTTTTTAATAGAATGTGTGCTATTTGACAGATATTGTATTAAATGCTTCTAGTGGTTATGTTAACTTCTTCAAAGAATTTTATTTGAGATTTTCATTTCACTTTGGGAATAATTGAATTTGAAAGGAATTTATTGATAAAATATATACGTTTCTTTGACAGTCGTGTAAAATGACTAAAAAGTTCACTACTTAGGAAGATAAGTTAATTATCACACAATCTGAATTCTATAAATCAGAAACAAAAGTATCAGCAGTGTGTGCTCCCTTAGAAAGCTCTAGAATAGAATAAAAACATTGTCTCTTCCAGCTGCGGGAATTGCTATTGGTTACATCGATTTCATGGAATACAGCCCTGTGATCCCAATATTTCCATCTGTGCTTTTGTTGTTTCCTCATTTTTCCTCTTTTGACACTTTCCACATTTCAAGAATATACACAATTCCAAGTAGGCCTACTATGATCATCGAGACTAAATCTCCTCTGAAAATATAACTTATTCATTTAAGCTACCTGTCACCCTTTAACATATCAGTAATATAAACTTGTTCTAAAATATTGAATGTAAAGATAGAATTTGGGAAATAGCCATCTAGTATACTATAATAAGCATGTTTTCTCATGTCTCCATTGAAAACGTATTAACAATGTGTCCAAGAAGGACAATAAGTTTTCTCCATGTGGATACTACATGTGATATCCATGTGCATCTGCAAGAACAATGTAGAGACGCTGAATAAAGACACCATATTCAAGACTACTCTCCCATTTTGTTGTACTCTGTACCGCTAAACTCTAAGCACATGTCAACAAGTTTGTTGAGTATGTTAGTACAGAATGAGTAGAGAAATAAATTCAGTGACACTTGCATGTGGTTAAGAAAGAGCCATCAATGAGTAATTGAATGTCCAGAAAACATCACAGACGAGTGCAAATCAAGTCAATAAATCCTTTACTAGTCCATCAATTGCTTTTCAGACATACACGCTATATTCAATGATACAGAATGCAGGATGAACACAGGTCATTGAATGAAAAGTCTTGAGTATCCACAGGAGGTGGAAGTATCACAAGGCTCTCGGAGGTCTGAGCCAAGTAGCTCACCAGCAGGAAGGTGAAGCAAAGAGAGAGAGAATACCTCTAGTGAGACATTTTTCTCATTTAAACCTCCCGAAGGGTCATCAGGCTGTGACCTGGATGACAGGCTAAAGTTCCCATCTACACTTTTCACACACTCTTGGTCAAGTTGAGATGAAAGTATATAACTACCACATCATATTAGTACCTGAAATTTTGTGAAGAATTAGTAAATTCAAATAGCTTCTGCACTCATGATACTAAAATATCTCACAATCACTGATTTAACTTTTTTTTTAAAAGCTCAAAAAGGAAAAAAATAAAGCAACTGCCATTTTATTGCTTGTTTAATTTTTTCTATTAAATCATTTTATTTGGGGCTCTTGCAACTCTTATCACAATCCACACATGCATACAATGTGTCAAACATGTTTGAACCTTTGTTTCCCTCATCATTTTCAAAACACTTGTTTTCTACCTGAACCCCTGGTATCGTTTCACATAGCCTCACTACCATATTGATCCCCTCTCACCCATGAACAGTTCACAAAGTATAAATTATTGTTATTTTGCTATATCTTACACCATCTTATGTCTCCCTTCACTCACTCCCTACAGTCTGTCCTCCCGGGAGGTATTTAATTGATTCTTATTCATATTTATTATAAAGGTCTTAGTAGAATTGGTCCTGTCAGCTTACATTGTTATAACATTTTATGCCATTAAAAATCCTTATCTTTATTGCTTTGAGAAGATACTGAATTCAAATTACTTATTTTGCAACTAGTAGCTGGATGTACAACTAACTATGCTATCAGGAATCAATTTAAAGCAATAAGAAAACATAATTGCAATACTAATAATGAAACTTGATGTTCATGCTTTGACTTAGAATGACTTTATCAAGAACAAGTCTTTTTTCCCCTCAACATTTTTTATCACTTTTTTTGGGGGGGCATCAATGCCTCTGGTGGTCGTGGGCACTACCCAGTACTGCTCCTGAGAGCAGCAGCTGGATTTGAACCGCCAAGGCCGTGGGCCGCAGTCCCGCACTCAACCACTTATGCCACCAAGGATCAGCCCTCAACATTATTATTGAGATGATATTTATGTATCATATGATTGAATATTTCAATCACATCACACCATGGAAAACTGTACAATCATCACCACATCTATCTTAGAGCATTCTGCCACCACTACCTATGGTTAAATAGTCTTTAAAAAGAGTTGAGCAATCACAATGAATTCCAGTGCTCCCTACTGCTGTCCACCTTCATAATTTACTCCTGATATCCCCTTACACTCCCCATCACCAATTCCCCATCTCTGCATTCCCTATAACACCTTCTATCAGTTAATAACAGTGTACCTCCACTCTCCCTGTGCTTCACATCTGAAAAAGCAAATAGAAGACAATGAGAAACAAATCATAATAAGATTGTAGGGATAAGATCATGATAGTGTAAAGGCAAAAATGCATACAATGTGTGTGTGACAGAGAAGATCCCTATCACCAGTCCAGGAACCAGTGTAGAAATTTCTGTCCTGGGACAATTAAGAGATACTTGCACCAAGAATAAAATGTGGTTGAGACTACAAGGAAGTCAACTGCTCAATTATTATGTTCATCCAGCATAATCAAGATTACCCTGCCCGGTAGTAAGGCTCTTTCAAACTCTAGGATGGGATAAAGGGGATCTGACACAGGCTCATTCTGACTAGAAACTGCAGATGTGCAGACGTGCTTTGTGATCCCCCTATGCTCCATAGCTTTCTACAAATTGAAGGTTCCAAATATTAGCTCTGATACTTCTCCTTTGCCATATTGACATTTTGAAAATGCGATCTTTGAACCACACAAGCTCAAACAAGTTGTGCTTGTTCCTTGTGGACATGGTGGACTCCTTTCTTAGGTGGCTGCTTTTTTGAATATATGCCTTTAAGACTACAGACTCTATTCTGATTGAGAGATGAGGCCTACCTTTTTTCATCACCACATTTTGCTGTATCACCCTTATCATCAGCGATCATTTTATGAAGGTCAGTGCCAAGCAGGACCATTTTATCAGAACTCACTGTTCGTGAATTGGGACTAGAGTTAAGTTGGAATCCAGACTCCTTTTGTTTCTCCCTGGAGATTAGAAGTCTCAGGTTTGCTTTGACAAATCAAGAAGCAAATAAAATCAACTTTCTGAATAGCAACTAAAAAAAAGCAGCAACCAAATGAACAGAACATGGAAAAAAAAGAAAGAAGGAAGGAAGGAAGGAAGGAAGGAAGGAAGGAAGGAAGGAAGGACTGAAATCTGCAAGCAGGAAAACAAAAACCCATATAAACTAAAAAGCACAGCCTTGCCCACCACCCTCCCTGGGTCAATTGCATTAATATCAATGCCAATTTGACCAATGACCAGCTACTGTCAGTCATCTTATGTTTGTAAATTTGAGGATTAAGAGTCTCAGTGTGGAGTCTAGCCAGCCAATTTGGAGATAGTCAATGAGATCTTGTGTAGGCGTGACTCTATCTTCTGAGAATTCTGGGAAATCTGTTACTTTATTCTTGGAAGCTGGAGACACTCACTCCTTTGCCACATAGACCTGCCTTGATGTAGCCCGGGGTTTGGAGAAGCCATGTGGAGACCCATGCCAGCACTGAGATACTTAGACAACCACTGGATCGAATGACTTTCTACGCATTAATCTGGAATACTCCTTCATTTGACATCATGTGTTCCTAAGTCTAAAGAGGACTTTGTGGATTCCTGTTGAAGAGGTGGGCTAATATCGAACTTGTGGACTTGATCTAGACTGCATTGGGATATTTTCTCAATGTTCACTTCCTCTTGTATATAAACGTCTTTCTTATACACATGAGTGTTTCCATGAATTTGTGTCCCTTGTCTAGCCAGACTAATGGAAAGTGTCTATGTGAGGATAATTTCACGTTGACCTGCAATGCTTGTGCTTTTGCTGTATATAAACCAATCTCTCGTTGCATCAGGGGGTTCTTGCCTTACGTAGGGGAATTGATTTAACTGGAAAACTTCCTTGAACAATTCTTCCAGAAGCAGATCCAGGTTGAATGAATCAGCCCCTGTTGTGTCATTGCAAGGTGCGCATAGACGGACTATATATGTGGTGATCTGGGGTCTCTTTCCATTCATCATCCATTGAGTTGTGGTATCCTCCCAGGACTAATACCTCTAGTCTCACTGTGCTGCAGCAGGAACTCTCTTCTTCCTCTCTTATCCAGCTACCTCAAACCTCATTCCAGGAGTATAGGCAGTTTAGAGGCAGGGTTCAGCTCATTTAGCAGGAGCGCCAGGTTATGTAGATCCTGCATAATGCCATGCTGCCTCCAAGGTCAAGTTTCCATAATCATCATGGTATTTTGTCCGTGAAGTGGTTTCTTGAAGGTTGGGTAGAAAGATATTCATAGTATACACTCAGGAATATAAAATCTTGCCTATTGCCCCACCAGATTCTGTACACTTAACTGTTTAGCATCATTCCTGCGGTGAGGTTCATTTTCCCCAACTACCCACCATACCCATCAACAAATATTAGTGTCTCGCCCACAATATACATGGTCCCCTGGTATTGACTTCAATTTGAGAAAAAACTTCTCCTTCCATTCCGGTAGGAGCTCATTGATTACCCCCCACCTTGATTCTGTGTTGCATAGGGTCAATTCATCTCCCAATTCCACCTTTTAATGGAGTGTCCCCTGTCAATGTGATGTCTCCTCCTACTCATTACTCTTGTGAATTGCCAACAAGGCCAATGAGGTTTGGTCTTGGCCAGTAGGTATCTTCTCTCCTCTTGTTCAGGAATTCATTACTTAGATTTGTTTAGTTGGTGTTTCTTCTTACACTAGTGGACTCATATGATATTTGTTCTTCTGTGATTGACTTACTTCACTCAGGACAAGGGTTCCTGAACACTCTGATGTCATGTGGCGAGTCTTGTTTTCATTGTATTTTTTACATATTCATAGAATTCCACTGTGTGTATATATCATAGTTTATTTTTCCATTCTTCCACAGTTGAGTATTTGGACTGCTTCTTATATCTAACTATTGTGGGCAATGCTGTTCTAAACATGGGAGAGCACAACTCAGCTTCTGTTATGTCTCTTATTTCTTGAGGTCATATGCCTAATAGTGGTCTTTCTGGATCCTAAGGGATTTTATTTTCCAGTTGCAATCTCAGAAACCCACAGGAGAACTTCTACACGGACCTGTAGGATTACTATGAAACAGGAGTTTCTCAATGGCAATGAGAGGGACATACAATTACTTACAAACATTTTGTCTAAAGACACAAGCATTAGAGCTATACTTTCATACCTGATACTTCATTTGCATTTTCTGAGAACATTGACAAAGAGGAAATTCTTTGGTTATTTATGAAGAAAAGGTTGACTTTCAGCAGAAAACTAATTGTGGGTCCATGTTTATAACACACGTGCAGTAGAGGAGAGCAGAGACAAGGTGAAAGTGTCATGTAATGTGGAATTGACCTCGCAAGGTTAGAGAATTAACAGTATAAACTGTCCTGGGATAAAAGATACAATACATGTGTTGGTTTAATGAGGACCTTTGGATACTGATCCTCCAGGGATCCAAAAACTACAAATAAAATGAGTATGACATTACACTTAATGACTTCTTTGTCTGTAAGGAGAGATAATAAATGACCATACTACAAGAAATGATCTTTTTGTCCCCTAGGAACGTGGTGCTCCACAGAGCCCTTCTGTCTTTCCTGCTGATGGATCTCTTTTCTACAACCAGAGTAGATGTCAGTCATTAATCGTTGGGGATGCCAGCCAGGTAACCTTTAAAGTCCATGAGTTTATGTTTTGCAAAGGGGGCAGGTGTTGGACTACAAGAAAATTGAGGAACACAAGCTGTCAAAAATTCATCAATTCTCTTTGATTTAACAGATGAGCACCAGCCAAAACTTTTCATTTTTTTTTCAATTTTATTGGGGGTCTTACAGCTCTTATAACTTTCAATGCATCACTGATACGAAGCACTTTTGTACCCATGTTGCCATATTCATTTCCAAATATTTTCTACTTGATCCCGGAACCATGATGGATCTGGCTTTCTGTGCACATGGAGTTTTTCATTGAACTAAATTTAATGACATTTACTAGTCTTCTATGGTGGCACATGGAGATTGAAACAGTGACTGAAACAACAGGCTCAAGATTCAAGCCACTAGTAGGATGACTTGGGCTGGTACAGGGTTTCCTTTTGCTACGCGTGGGATATTATGAGTTGAAACTTATTTGATGGCACCTGACAACACTATGGTTCATGAGGAAGAAGAGGGTTTGTTACATTCATCTTATCCTCTTCATGCTTAATGTGCATTTGTATTATCACTAATGTGTGTCTCTGATCTCAAAGGAAAGTCATAGTGCCCCAAGTACACTTATCAGGATGCCACCCATATTTGCAATATTGTATTTTAAAATACATATTTAAATGAACATACAAGCATAGATATTGGAAATAATAAAATTACACATTCAAGTCCTTTTATAAATAAATGTAATTTTTCCTTTTATAGAAGAATCAAAAATCAAACCTAGAAGCTAGGCTTTTGACATCCCCTCGATTCTTCTATTCCTTGCCACAAGAGAGTCTGCATCCATTAGTTCTGCTACCGTTAATGCTTTTGGGAACACGCATCTGACTCGCCTTTTCCTTGATCTTTTTATCAGAGTTGTCAACAATGTAGTACACAGGTACCAAACAGTCATCAAAGAGCTCATTTTCCTGGGACTGACAAGTGATCCAGAACTTCACGCATCATTTTTAGCCTGTTCCTGATAATGTACCTGGTCACTGTCCTTGGAAACCTGCTCCTTGTCTTGCCTGTCATCTCTGACTCCTACCTGCAAACACCCATGTACTTCCTTCTTTTCCATCTGTCTTTTCCTGAACTCTGCGTAAGCACAGGTACCGTCCCTAAGATACTGTTGAACATCCATGCACAGAATCAGACCATCATTTTTACAGGCTGCCTTAACCAGAGTTTCTTTGTCCTGGTTTTTTGTGTTTCTGACATTTTCTTCTAGCAATGATAGCCTATGAATTCTATGTCGCCATTTGTTGCCCACTGAGGTACATAGTCATCAAGAACCATTGCTTCTGTGGCCTGCTGGTTCTGTTTTCTTTCCTAATGAATATAATGGTTGCCCTGGTGCACAGTCTGATGGTTTTGCATCTGTCTTTCTGTACAGATTTGATAATCCCTCCGTTTTTCTGTGAACTCACTCACCTCCTGAAGATGGCCTGCTCCAGCACCCTCAATAAGAACATCCTCATATACATCACTGCTTCCACTTGAGTGTGTGTGTGTGCGGAGGAGGGTTTCCTCTTTCTTAGACAATCTCCTCTTACACCCAAATTGTCTCAGCTGTTTTGAAGATATCATCATCTGCTTTTTCCACCTTGGGTCTCCCCTGTCATTTGTTTCTCTATTCTAAGGGACAGATGTTGGTGTGTATTTAAGTTCTTTATTTACACAATCATCCAGAAACATGACAGTAGCCTCAGTGATGTACCTTGTAGTGCCCCAAATGATGAATTCTTTCATCTACAATCTGAGAACAAAGACATAAAGGTAAGCTCAAGAAAAAATTTTTGTCAGGAAACTTTCTTCTTAATGATTGTATCATATCTGATAATTTATTGATTACTATGTGCAGCCTGAGATAATTCCTTTTTGAGCATCAGCATCATTCACACTCAGTTTCCTTTCATCAATATTTTTGATAGTTATTCTATGTAATATTATGCTATTTAAACAACTTCAGTGAAGAATACTCTGGACGTAATACTTAAGAGACTTTCAGACACTTCTTTCCTCAAAAGGTAAATAAGCTATTTTTTCCTTTGAAGGAAATTTGGAGATTTGTGAAAATAAAGAGTCTTGAACATGCTGGTTTCATCTTAGACCTAATTTTCCTCATGATCTTTAGATCTTTACAGCTGCAGATATTTCACTGAGCAAGTAATACCTACAGAAAGAAACTTTTGGTCTGTCTCAGGCTTATGTTTGTTAAAGTGTTCACCAGAGACTCAGAAGGCATGTCACCTATCGAATGCGTTTGATTCCAGTAAATAATGTCCAGTTACTATAGTCTCAAACCTTTGCATCTCACTGACCAGATGAAGGGGGCCTAGAACATGTAGTGAATAAACCTTCTTTGAAGAGGTGTTTAGTTGAAGGGGATAGATTGGGATCAATTATAATCTCAGGATTGTAATCATGCTGTAAGACAGCATATCTGTCAGCTGTTGCAAGAACAACTGCTTTGCTTATAAAACTTTCAGCTAATAATTAATTCACTACACAAGCTTATTTTAAAGGAGGAATATTTGTGATTTCATAGAGGAACTAAATTGAGCACTTCTTTAGAAGACAGGTATCCTAGATATTTTCAAGTACTAAGTTTCTTCCACTGTTGTCACCATAACTTGTATATATTTCAATTTGTCTTACTCTTCCTAAGAACAAATGCACTAGGACCCCTTAGAATATATATGAATATATATATATATATGTATATGTATATATATATATCCTATTGCTATGGAATTTGCTCCAAATCTTAATGACTTTAAATAACCAAAATAAAAGTCCAATTTCACTGCCATCGAGCCATGCTGTCCAGAATATCCTCCCTGTGGGCTTCAAAGACTGTAACTCCTTGTAGGAGTAGAAATCCCTGTCTTTGCCCTGCAGACATGCTGGTAGTTTGGAATGTCAACCTTGTGGGTTGCTGCCCCATGAGAGCCCATTAAACCACCTGGACTCCTCCACTGAACTTATAAGGGGTTTTGAAATCTGTAGTTCTTATGGGAGCAGAGAACCTCATCTGTCTCCCACTAACAGGATGGTGTGTTCAAACCACAGGAAAAGCTTGCAGTGAGCGATGCCCTGCTTACCTTGCAGTGGCACCAATTGAATGTCTGAGCAACCATCGTTCCTTTTGAGATTCTGACATCCTCGTGCCTGAGAAAGATGACCTTTCTTGGAGGGAGACTGGAAAAAACTTATATAGAATACCCACATTTTTCCTTATATAGTTCGATCTCCCATTAAGTTGGAGGACGCTGACCCTAAGTATGGT
>PVJH01038149.1:0-17367 GCA_004026705.1 Nesogale talazaci | reverse complement strand
TTTTTTTTTTTTTTTGGGGGGGGGGGCATCACTGCTCTCCAGTGGTGCAAGTAGGAGGCCCAGCCCCACTGCCGGAATTGAACCTCCATCCCAGTGGGCCGCAGTCCTGTGCATAACCACTACGCCACCAGGGCTCAGCCAGGCATGTTTTTCTTTCTCAATGTTCCATTCTTTTTGTATATAAACTATCCCCTTATATCCATATGTGTGTCTATGAAATTTGTTCCTCTAGTCTACCCGGACTAACACGTTCCCCCCCCCAACCATAAAAATATTTTCGTTGCTAACCATAACTGCCATTTTACTAGTGTTATGAATTGGGCAACCTCGTGAAAGGGTCGTACCATCCCCAAAGGGGTCATGACCCACAGATTGAGAACTGCTGCTTTAGATGGAGCCAAGATATCAAGGACGTTCCAAAGGATTGGAAAATGAGGAAAGCCATAAGGGTATCCAAGACAGGAGATTACGACCACTGTGTTTTTGGAATCTCAAAAGAGTATTCTTGATGATGTTTGTGAAGGACACAGGGAGAGCACAGGGCCTACTTTGAAAGACATTTAACAAAACTGAAAACTGCATTGTCACCACTGAGGCCTGGGAAGTTGTATCGAGGCATGCTTCTCCATGACGACAAGGCACTGGCATGCTCATTCTCCTAGAGTAACAAGGACTGTCCTCTTCCTCTGAGAACCTCGTGCAGCCGACAGGCCTGGCCTTGTGCTTACAATGTCTTCTTCCCCCAAACTCAGATGCTACTCCATGAAATAGAATTTGAAGCCCTCAAAGGATCCCAAAATTACTGGTTGGGCATGGTGTGTATCAAAGAGCTCAAAACCCCTCGGTGATGGTTAAAGGGATGAAAATGCTGCCTTCCGAAGGAATAGGCCTCGAGAGGGCATTTTGAAAAATAATAGGTTCACCTGGCAAGGTTTTTTGGGTTTTATAAATAAAGGTTTCAAGATTGTACAGCAATACTTTTTGACCTATCCTCATACAACTTCTGGCATAGCACTTGTGGTGGTCATGTGCTTATGTTAATTTCATGATTGAGATGTAGGGGTGGAGTCTAGTCTGTTAATCTGGAGATAGCCATTGAGTAGCCAATGAGCCTCCTCCAATGAGGCAATGCCTTTCGTATACATCCTACAGCCTTTACGTTCATACAATTAAATTCTAAAATTCAATTTAAATTCCTATGTTCCTTCTAAAATAATGGAACTTGTCATATTAAAACCCAAGTTACCTATTCCATTTTCTTTTTTAAATGTTAATTATGAACAGGTAAATACGGATTATTCCATGGGTAGGTGGGCATTTAAAACTATTCTTACTTGAGACTGTTGAATGAGAAAAATTATGCAAGCATACAAGGACCTGAAATTTCCAACAACACAGGTTGGAGACTACCAGCTGTTCTGCAGGAGGAAGAGGTGGCTTTCTGCTCCCGCTACAGTCTCAGAATCTCACAGGGGCGGTTCTACCCTGTCCTTCAAAAATTCACTGAGTCATAATTGATTGCTTCAAGCATGT
This sequence comes from Nesogale talazaci, assembly GCA_004026705.1. NCBI lineage: Eukaryota > Metazoa > Chordata > Mammalia > Afrosoricida > Tenrecidae > Nesogale > Nesogale talazaci. The sequence goes on along the minus strand of PVJH01038149.1, from coordinate 15,834 downwards.
GGAATATGAGTCTTTCAACAATGCACCCCACAATCCATCTCTGTCATGATAAAATGAAAGGGGGAGAAGACAGAACCTACCCTTCTGCAATGTACTCTCTCATATGATTTCATAGAGTTCTTTCCAGATTAAAAAAAAATGCAACTCCTAAAAAGATGTTCTAGGCTAATTTCTTACAAGACTTTCACCTACAGTATGTGAAAATATTTACGCATGTGCAAAAATTGCTTCCAACTAATATACTTTAATTGAAAGATGCTAAAATTTCTCACAGTAGACCCAGCTTCCTCAGTTCCCACAGACAACAAAGAGAAGCTGATATGCACAGGCAGCTCCCCATCTGCAGATGACTTTGCAGCAGAGACCGGGGTGGAATTTGACATGTTCTCGCAAGGATGATTTTAGATAAGAAACCAGCAAGATGTAACAAGCTCCCACAAGTTCCCAGTCCTTCTTTCCCATGGATGAGATTTGATCTAAAAATACATTTGTGTTTGGGTTGTTGTTTTTCTTTCTTATTATTGTTGCTCTCCTTTTGAAATACAATTCATCAGGCACTTTACATTATTGCGTGGGAAAGAGACACAATTATAAATTCCATAGAAGTGGAATTCATCTTTCTTAGTCCAACCTCTTGTTTCAAACTTGAAATTAAGTATTTCCAAGGGGAAAAAATGTGAAACTCCCCCTAATTAAAAGTGTGGTTGTTTTTGTCCCCCCTGCACACGCACGCACGCACACACGCACCACCTTTTTTTTTTTTTAAGTTACAGTCTGGAAAGCCCAAAGGGACAGCAATTCGACTCTACCCGGCAGGGTTGTTAAGCGTCATAATCAGTGGCAGTGAGTTTGGTTTGGTTTGGTTTGGTTTAATGCTTGTGATTTGGGGAAGGTCTAGAGAACAGGTCACCAGTTTTACATTAAGTCACTTATACATATTTTCTTTCAACCCAACCACCTTAATCCCCTCAATTGCCATCCCTTATCCCGTTTTCTCTAGGTGTTTCCTGTTTCCATTCCTCCTCCTTTTCTAACTTCGCCTTGGAGTAACTGCTGCCCTTTTGACTTTCAATGGTTGGTCATTCTAGCCGGAGAGTGTTTTCAGTTCCTGACTTGCAGGGTGACGAAGGACTTTACTTAGTCTTGAGGATTCCAACCATCTCTAACAGATCCCGAAGCCTGGTCTCTTGGGAAAATTTTGAGTCCTGCTTCACATATTTCTCCCAGTGGATCCAACTTCTTCTGGTGCCATTCTTGTCAAAGCAGTTGGTAGTCATAGCAACGGCTTCCACAGATCTCGTCTCAAGGTTCTGGAGCCTGATGGTTGCATCGTGCATTAATCCAGCGGACTCATTGTTTACGTATGTCCTTTATTTTCATCACTCTTCTTCCCTAGGAATGGGATAGACCAATATTTGCTACATGGATGCAACTTATCTGCTTCTGACTACTTTCTTCACATGAAGATAAAGATTATTACTATGTAACTACAGCAAAAGATCAAAATATTCGGTCTTTCCACCTACCCCCACCTGTTCTTTCAATCTACACGGCTCAAGGAGAACTGGAGCTTTCTGTATCCATCCTCTATTCAGAAATGACTTGCTGAATTAACCCTTGTTCTCTATTGTCTATATAAAGCCAAGGTGTTCCATGTACCCACAGTCCACCAGTAGTCAAGGACACCCCACCCCAGCCCCGACTCCAAAGACTTGCTGGATTCTGTAGAGCATTGATGACTTAAGGGATTGAACATAATTGTATGTGGATGGATATAATGGATTGTGTAAAATATGTTTTTAAAAAAACACTATAGGGAAAAATTAATAAGGGTTCCTGGTGGGTATGGTGGGGATGGAGGGGACAAAAGGGAGCTAATATCAAGGAGTTCAAGAAGGAAGTAAATGTTTCAAAACTGATTGTGGGAGCAATTGTACAACACTGCTTGATGTGATTGAACTATGGAACGCTATTCTATCTGTGTAAGACCTCCCAATAAAATGATTAAAAAATAAATAAAATAAAAGCCTCTCTATTTGTCTCCAGTGCTGCTTATATGGACTATACTGTTCATGTAAATGAAAGCAGTGCAATCAATATCAACTAGCCAAACAAAATTGAAAACACAAAAGTTACTTTGAGCACTCTGTAAAAGTTGACCGGGAGGGCTGAGCCCCGGTGGCCTAGTGGTTGTATGCGGGACTGCGGCCCACTGGGATGGAGGTTCAATTCCAGCAGCGGCTCCACAGGAGCAAAGGCTAGGCCTCCTACTCCCACCTCCAAAAGGCAGTGATGCCCCAAAAAAACAAAAACCAAAAAAAAAAGTTGACCAGGTAAGACTAACTATCAACAAGTTAGTAAATTTTTGTTTGTTTGTTTGTTTGTTTTTGTTTTGGGGGCATCACTGCCCTCTTGTGGGAGTAGGAGACCCAGCCTTGCTCCTGGAGAGCTGCTGCTGGATTTGAACTGCCAACCCAGTGGGCCGCAGTCCTGCACTCAACCACTACGCCACCGGGGCTCAATCCCTGTTAAAAAAAAAATTATTAATTAAAAAAACCCTAAAACCCAATCCTAAACAGAGAGAAACAGCCAGAAAAGCAAGTGGGAGAAATGGCATTATTTGGAGATGACTAATTCTACACTCAGGGTCACTCACAATAGTCTTTACCTTCTGACTCCAATTTAAAACAACATCAACAACCACAAAAACCCAACTAACCTATTTCCATCCAATGAATTATAACTCAAGGAGGTGCCATGCATTGAAGCATGGAACTGAGATGTCTATAGAAACAGTTCACCAGACCTTTCTTTCATGCCACTAGTTGGATTAAATCACCAAACACATGTTAGCAGCTGATCAGAACCACTTGCACCCATACAAAGGCACTCTTTCCCTTTACAAGAGGGTTTGGAAAGTTCATAGAATAACCCCACTGTCTTCTGTGGCAGTTACATAATCTCCTGTCAACTTCTGAAGGGGTGGAGTGCAGCCTATTAATCAGGTCATGGCCAATGAGACCTCTGTGTGGGCATGACCTCCTCCTAAGGATTCTGGGAACTCCAGTCTTCCTCCCTGGAGGAAAGACACACACTGTGCTTCATCTCCCTGTGAGACATTACTGATGACAAACCACATGGAGCTATGCTGCTATCAGCCAAAGCCTTGGAGTTAGAGGAGCCACATGGAGACCCACACAGAGAGCCACACTAGTGCTAAGATGCTTCCACCACCATCAGATCCACAAGACTTTCTACCCTCCGGTCTGTGATCTTCCTGCAGCTGGTATCATTGCATGTGTTCAGTGAGTCTCAAGAGAAATTTAAAGACTGGTTTCAGATATATGGGCTAGCATCTGACCTATGGACTTGAACTACACTGGGTTGGGATGATTTCTTAATCTACATCTGCTCTCTGATATAAAGTTGTCTCTCAAACACATATAAGCATCTCTGGATTTGTTTCTCTAGTCGACTCAGACTAACCCATCTTCTTATTCCATTCCACAAATTATTTGAAAGCCTCTCATACTTATGTTGTAATTGGTGGTGGTTGCCACCAAGCTGAGCCCAACTCATGAGGACTCTCTATGCTGCAGAACAGAACTCCAGGGCAGGTTTCTCTTGGCTGTAATTTTAACAGAATAGAGTCCCTGAGTGACAATAACAGGCACTCAACTACTCTGCAGACATGAGTCAGAATGAACTTGACAGCAACTAACACCACAGTCTTGACTAAAGCAGGTCCCCCTGGTCTTTTCTTCTCAGTTACCCCTCTGTTGTAGTTACGCAATCTGTTGTCAATTTGAGACTTAAGAGTGGAGGGGTGAAGTATAGCCTGTCAATCAGATCATTGCTTGATGACCTCATTTGAAGGCACTAAGGAGACAAATAGCTTGCTGGAGGCAGGACACAAGCTCACTCCCTGAGAGAAATTTCCATTGACAAGACACATGGAGCTACACTGGAGCTATGGAACTGGAGAACCCATAAGGAGATCCCTGCTAGCGTTGAGATGCTTACCCTGTCGCTGGATCCATAAGACCTTCCACCCAGTAGCCTGGGATCTCTCTGCATTAGGCATTATTGCAAGGCTGCATGGATCTAAGGAGGAATTTATGGACTAGTATTGAACATATGGGCTAATGTTGGACTTATGGACCTGATCTGCACTAAGCTGGGATGTTTTCTCAATATTCATTTGCTCTTATATATAATAAAACTGTTTTTTTTACATATATGAGTGTCTATGAACTTGTTTCTCTAGCCCACCCAGACTAACACACCCTCCTTGGATTTGAACCAGCAATGGTTTCTCAACAGGATACAAAAGAACTAACTATAAAGTAAGATGGATAAATTGAATTTCACTAAAAATAAGAACACTTGCTCCTCAAAGACAGAGCGAGTAAAGAGGCAAGCCAAAGAGCGAAATATATTCACAAGACATCTCGCCTGTCCAAGGACTCATGGTAAGAACCCATGAAGAACTCCTACAACCAAAAGGGAAGGTGGAGATTCACAAGAGAAGTAGAGAAGCTGGCTGGGGGGCGTGGGGCCCGCAAAATACCGAAGGGGTGTGCTGATGCACTGTTTGAACTGTTGAATGCAGAGCTGATGGTCCGAAATGTAGCCCCACACACACCTAATTTGCAATTAAAAATTCATCTTTAAAAAGAAATACACAAATACAAAAGAAAAAGTCAATAAACCTAAGTTTTTACCTGGGCAAAAAACAGAAACATCCACCGACTATTGAGGCATCCAAAAAAGAGGACAGCGTCTGGATGGCTGTGCGAGATGCAAACCCAAACTTCCGGGAGAGCCCACCACATGCCACCAAGGCGGGAAGCTGGAAGCCGCACAGCAGTTCCCAGGAAGGTTGTAAAGCTAAGAAGACTGTCACTACTTGTTAGTTGGAATGTTGATCTGTCCAACACTCCGGAACCTGTCTGCCAGTATCTCCAGTGAAATCAACGCTGCCCTAGCAACCCTGGGAGTGTCAGAGTAGAAAAGAGAACCCCATGGGGTTCTCAAGTCTGAATTTCTGAATTTCGGGGGTGGCAGGAGTGCAGTCACCAGGTCTTTCTTTGGAGGTGCCTCTGGGGGGACTCAAGCCCCCAGCTTTTCCATAAGCAGAACACAGAATCACAGGGGGTACCACCCCGAAGCCTCATACAAATAGCTCGCTGCCATCCAGGTCACTGAAACTTACAGTGAACTTACAAGACCAAGGCTGGAACTCTGTACAGGCCTAGAAAACCCCACTTCTCTCCCATTCCCTTTCCCTGCGCTCCAGCAATTCCACTACTAGGAACTGACAAGAGAGGTGACTGCCTCCACCACCAAAGGGTAATGCACAAAATGTTCATAGCATTTTTATTCATGGTAACCACAACCTGGAAACACAAAATCGGTCTACAGTAACGTGACTACCACACTGCAGCAATGAAAAGGAACAGACTTCTGCTGGGTGCAATGTAACAATGTTTCCCACACATTAAACAGTATACCATTGTATGGTTCCACTGACACAATGTTTCAAAGAAAGGAAAGCCATTTGTGGCAGGGATGGGGGGTAAGGGAGCAGCAGAAATCAGCAATGACTGATGGAGCAAGGATAAGCATGATTGATGGAGGGAGGTTGGACATCAACAGATAAGAGGATGGATTGAGCACTAATCTTGATTTCTACCCACTGGATACCAACAGCCCCCTCCATCATTCTTCCCTGGTGATGACCACCCAAAATCTCTTCAGTTACGGCCAATGTTCCTGGGAGAATAAAATCACCTCTGGTGAGGATTCGCTAGTATAAACTGTGGATCTAATTAGGCTTACTAGGGGCCCTGGTGGCACCGTGGGTTAAGCACTGAGCTGCTATGGAGTCTTTTCACTTTATCCTAGGGGGTGGTGGGAGCCCTGATGGTATCGTGGGCTCCTTGTTGGGCTGCTAACCATAAGGTAAGTGGTTCAAATCCAACAGCCAATCCGGGAAAGAAAGACAAGGTTGTCTGCTCCCCTACAGAATTACAACTTCAGAAACGTAAGGGAGCAGTTCTACTCCATCTTGTGAGATCATTCTGAGTAGAAATCAATTCACCAACAGAAGGTTTTGCTGTTGTTGATCTTGTTGTTGTTGTAATAGGGTTGCTTTAAATCAGAATTGCTGGGATAGCCGTGGGTTTGGTTTGATTTTTATTATTGTTTAAACTCGTTTGTTTTAGGATTGGGGTTTTATTGTTGCTTTTTTTTTTTTTGCTATTGTCTAAACTTGTTTTTGTTAAACAATATTAAAGTAGCGTAACTTAAATTAAAAAAAAAAAACACTTCAGTGCCATCAAATTAATTCTGACTCACAGCGACCCTACAGGACAGAACAGAACTACTTATGTGCGTTACTGAGACTAAGCTGTTATCTTTGCAGGGGGGGAGAGCCTCATCTTTCTCCGGCTGAGCTGCTGAAGCTTTGAACAGCTGACCTTGCCGTCCGCAACTCTGGGGTTAGCAGTCCAAGAGGAAGTCCAAATCCACTATTCCACAAGGTCTCCTTGTGGTTTACATACCCAAACCTCACCGACGTGGAGTCTATCTGGCTCACAGTAATCTTACAAGTCAAGGCAGAACTGTCCCTGTGGGTTCTCAACCTTCCTAACGCCACGACCCTTTAATACAGGTTCTCACGTTGTGGGGACCCCCAACCGTCACATCATTTTTGTCGTTACGTCATCCCTGTAATTTTGCTGCTGTTATGAATCAGGTGGCCCCTGGGAAAGGTAGAGAGCCATTGTTTAACAGAAGAAGAAAATCTCACGGCTCTCCTGATGCTTTACCTAGGGCAGTAAAATAGACCTTCCTTCGGAACTCTCAGATCTGAACTAACAACTCCACTCAGATATTGAGTAGTGGGATTCTTGACTTACAAGGAGGATATCAAAGTCCTTCATATCTCCCAGGTGATGTTTATCAAAGCTGTTTGGTCCTAAGAAGTACTGGGATGTGTATAAGAGTGATTGCCAAAGGGCTTTCTGGAGAGGTCTGTTCAGCGGGCCTAGGGTGGAACTCTGAACTCTGTATTGGCTGGCTGGCACCTGGGGTGATTCTGACTTACACACAAGGCCAGGACAGCTCTATTTAACACACACACCTTAGGTACACAGTCTTTTGGTTGTATTGCAAAACTAAGATCCTGCCAATTCTACAAGCATAAGAAACGGGGTTTTTTCCCCCTTATTTTTCCTTTTTTTGCCCCATTTCCTGGTTTTAAAATAGAAGAAGCCACAAAAGCTAAAGAACTTGACATAGGAGTTATCTGACACTTTAAAGGGCAGCTAGTGGCACAGACAGTTAAGCACCTAGCTGCTAAGAGAACACTTTCAACCCATCAACCCAACAGCTCAGCAGGGCAAAGATCTCTTTTCCTAAAGATTAAGGCCAAGAACCCCCTCTGGGGGGTCATACCGTTATGCCACACAGGGTCTCTAAGAGGGAGAATTAACCAAATCAGTAAGATTTCAAAGCTAGGTCCAGCAAGTGATTTTGCTCTTTCAGGTCCCTTTGTATGACATGATCACTGACCTGCACAGATCTCCAAACCACCCTCACCCCCCACCAAAAAAAAAAAAAAATACCCTCACCGCCATTGAGTCAACTCATAGCATCCTAATAGGGCAGGGTACAACTGTCTGTGAGTTTCCAATACTGTAACTCCTCTCTCTCTCAGGCTGGCTGATGGTTTCACACTGCTGACCTCATAGTTAGCAACCCAAGGAGAAACCACTGTGCTTCTGGCACAGGCTTAGCCTTACCTAATCAAACAGAGAACCAAACCCAACCTCACTGCCATCAAGCCCACCTGGGACTCATGGAGACCCTAGAGACGCAAGAGAATTGCTCTCTCCGGTTTCCAGGACTGTATTTTCACAGGGGCAGATGACCTCATCTTTCTCCTTGAACACGCCCCCTCTCTGGTTGGCAGCCCACCGTGCCTCCAGGGCTCCTTTCACATACAGGCTTAAATAGATTCAAACCAGGACTTTGTTTCCAAGGACTCCTTCACTGGCCTCAACACTCCTCCCACCCCCACCCCACCATCTGTCTCCACCACTCTTCTATCTCTGGTCAAAATCGGTCCCTAAGGCAAAACCCAGGCTTTACTCAAGGTAACCTAATTTCCAGTACACCGTTTGGCACACCTGCTCCCCCATCAGGCCCTGGACTGGCCAGACTTGAAGGCTCCAGTCCCAGCAGGAAACGGAGATTTCTATTTCTACCCCGAGCCTCAGGCAAGAGGTGCCTTAGCTTCAAGGTCATCATCTTTTCACTAGTTCTTTGAGGTTGGTTCTCGGCACTCTTCAAATATCTCTGACTTGCCCTTACTCTAACACTAACCCGATTCATTCTGGACACCGAGGCGTCGTGTTCGCTCCCAATTCCTTGTAAACTGGACTGATTCTGGGTCCATTCATTTACCTTGGCTTTACCTGTGACATTTCATTTCCCAAGGTTCCCTCATTCAGCATTTATGCATGATCACTACCACTGAATGACGGCACCCACGATCATGGTGACAGATGGTGGTCGCTTGAGATCCTTGCTACTTAAGAGGCATTGTGCTCAAAGATTGACATGGGTTATCTCACTTTTTTTTCACCACTCTGTAAGATACCTACTAATGATAACCATGTTTCATTAAGAAAAAAAAAGAGAGAAAACTCCCTGATTTTGAGTAGATTTCTACTTCTAGTTGAGAGGGAAACTGAGGCAGAGTTCAGACAAAGACGTGAAGCCAAGGGGTGGCTTTATTAAAGGGAAAGAACTCTCTGGAGGGGAAGGGAGCGCAGAGAGGGGAGCCGAAGAACCTTGAACTTCTGGGAGGGTCCGCAACCTAGAGTGTAGGTTAGGGGAGTCGCACCTGGTACTGGGACAACAGGATATAGATATGGTTTGAGTTAAAGGCAGGTGGTCTCTGGTGCTGTGGTTGCTAGGAAACAGTGTTAGGGAGAGGGGCTGTGTTCTGCCAGGGGAGAGGAGGGTCATCTTGTCCCTGTGAAACAGTACTAGGGAAAGGGAGTATGTTCTTCCGGGTGAGGTAAGTTCTGGGAAATGCAGAAGGCAGGTGCTTTGAGGTTCATGTGCAGATCATCCGTCTCCTTGAGAGGCTGAAACAAGGGGTGCCTGGCTCCAGAGAGGCAGAAATGGGGGGGATGGAAAAAAAAAGGCTGCCTGGTCTGGGCCTGGCCCATACACTAGCGACGCTAAAAGGCTAGAGTACAACTGGCCCTGTGGGTTTCCAAGACTGCATATCTTCATAGAGGCAGAAAACCCTGTCTTTCTCCTTCAGGGCTCAAACTGTGGGTTCAAACTGTGGAACTTGGGGTTAGCAGCCCAATTCATGACCCACTAAACCACCAGGGCTCCTACTATTTCAGTGAAAAGAGACTGAGATGAAGTAATCGACCAATTCACTCAACATGTAATCTTGGGACTCTAAAATAATATCTTTACTTTTCCTCCTCCCAAATGCATGGGTTCTTTCCTCTAAACACTACACTTAATCCTAAAATTAGTCCTAGCTCTAGCCTTTATCCTAGCTCCCGCCATAATCCTAACCCTAACCCTAACTTTATGCCTAGGCCTTCCACTAGCCCTAAACCAAACCCTAACGCTAACTCTAGCAAAGCCTTAGCCCTAGTCTTACCGCAAATCCGAAGTCCAGTCATAACCTTCACCCTCACCTTAAATCTCGCACTATTCCCTGAACCTAGCCCTAAGTCATTGCCTGAGCCCTTACCCTAGACTGAAATCACTCTAACCCTAGCACTAACTCTAACCCTAACGTGCACAGAAACCCTCTATCATTAAATGGACCTGAAGGGACAAGTCGGCTGCATGAAGTGGCCCAAATGCCCCCAGTTTCCACTCCTGTCCAGTACCTTCCTTCTCCCAGTCTGCAACTGTGCCTCCTGGGGAGTTCCTTATGATAAGCTGACCGAGGAACAGAAGATTCATGCATGGGGTACAGCTGGCTCTCCTGGAGTGTTGCTGTGCACGGATCACGCAATACCACTTCAGGAGGCCAGGCCACATGCTGACTTGTTGGCCCATGGAGAGGCATTCAGTCGCTACTAAAGCAACAGCTGTTTTTCAAAGGGGGAGCCGTTGTCAGCCGATCACACAGGGCTGTCTCCACTTTTACGAGGTGGCCAGCTAGTGGTGAAGAAAGGCTTCCACGTCAACAGGGATAAGTCAGACAACTATAAAAATCACACTATAAGTGAGGCGTCTGGGAGCCAAGAGGAGAAGAATCTTCAATCTGAGAGTCACTGTACCAGAAAGCATGGGTCAACATGGAACCATTTCAAGTCAAGAACCAATGGCATTGAAGGAAGAAGTTCAAACTGCACTGAAAGCACTGGTGAAAAACAAGGTTCTGGGAATTGACAGAAGGTCAGTTGAGATGTTCTGCTAAACAGCTGAAATGTTGAAGGCACTCACTCATCTATGCCAACAAATCTGGAAGGCAGTCAACCCACTGTGAGCGATCCGTGCATGTGCCAATTCCCCAGAAAGGCAACCCAACGGCTTGCAGAAATGAGTCACTAAGATCGTGACTATCAAGGAGTCCTTGTGATGCAGTGGTTGCACTCTGGGCTGCGAATTGAAAGGTTGGCAGCTTGAAGCCATCAGGCGCTCTGCGGGAGAAAGACAAGGCTTTCTACTCCCATCCGGAGTCCCAGCCTCAGAAGGCCACAGAAGCAGTTCGACCCTGTCCTATAAATAGGGCGCTAAGGGCTAGCATCAACCCAATGGCAGTGAATTGGGATTGGCGCTCATAAACATGACATGCAAGCAAAATCATGCTGAAGATAATACAAAAGAGACATTCAAAAGAGGACTTGGAAGAAAGTAATGATAGATTGCAGATGGATCTGCACTAAAACTAGAGCATACCAGGCTGTTTTGTTCCCTAGAGAAACAAACAAGTGAAGTTTACATAGGTGTGTATCGGGATGTCAGGTTAGACGCTTCTCTTGACTCAAGTGCCTGCAGAAGCGGATGAGCCCAAGACTGGCAGGTCAAATAGCAGGCTTCTGACTGAAAAGGTACATGAATTCAAAGAAGGCAGGCTACTGAGGACTCCTCCCAAGATTGGTAGTCAATCCTACAGACTATTGGCCCCAGTCTAAGGAATAGGAGGATGGAGGATGAGTCAGATGTAAGATCCAAACGGCAAGCAAGCTTTTCCACAGTGTCCACTTAGATTGGAAGCAAGTCATATTCCAGAGACCACTTCCTTTCGATTGATTGCATGAGGGCTGTGATCCAAGTAAGAACGTTGATCCTACCCCAATCTTCTTATATATGATTGGCTACTCATAGCAGATATGGAGATTGCATTGGAAGTACCAAACCACAGATAATCCTGGCCCAGTCAAGTTGACAATTTTCACATGTGTTTTATTGATTATGCAAAGGCATTGGAATGTGTGGGTCATACAAGATTATGGATAACCTTGTGAAGAGACTTCCTGAACACTTCATAGTGTACTTGTGGAAACTGTACATAGGCCAAGAAGCAGTCATTCAAACAGAACAAGGGGATACAGAATGGTTTAAAATCAGGAAAATGAAAAAAAAAATGTTTAAATAAAATAAATCAGGAAAATATGTATCAGGGTTGTATTTAGTCCCCATTCTTATTCCATTGGTGTGCTGAGCAAATAATCCAAAAGTCTAGATTGTATGGAGAAGCATTAGGGTCAGAGTAAAATGGATTAGCAAAACAACTGACAATCTACAGTCTATCAAGGGGCGATGAGGGATGGGGTGGAGGAGGGAGGAAAGAGGAGCTGATTCCAAGGGCTCACTTCAAAGGAAAGTAAATGAGGGAATATATGTACGAATATGTCAGATACAACTGATGTATGGTTTGTAACAAGAGTTATAAGAGCCAATAAAATGATTTAAAAAAAAAAAAAGAAAGAAAATACCGCAGACTGTCAAAAGAACAAACGGACCTGTCTTGGAAGAACTATAGCCAGAATGCTCCTTGGTAAAGCAGAGAGGCAGTTAAGAAGGCAAAGACTCTCAACAAGATGGGTTGACACGGTGGCTGCACAGATGCTCAAACACAAGAACAACTGTGAGGGGTCATTCTGTGGTTCAAGGGTCGCTATGGGTCAGAAACAACTCACTGGCACCTAACAACCTCATAAGGAGGTGTGGTGGGGCGGGAAACTAGATTAAGGGAAATAAAACAATCATAACAGAGACAGGAAGCATATCCACACACTGTGAAGAATGTAGCCAATGTCACTGAACCATCTGTGTAGAAACTGTCGGGCGGGAAGCTAAATGCTGTGTATGCCATCATCGAAAATATAATTACACATTGTTGTTTTAAGTGTGTCCCCTATTCGCCGAGTTCTCCATTCCCTAAAAGCAGTGGGTCTGTGTTGACTTAACGTCTCAGATTAACCAGGTGGCATTTCGTGAAAAAACAAAATCTACAAGAGTTTAAATGTTAATCATTTTTCTCTAACCTTTCAAACTAGGCTCTGAAACTTTAACATTCCACATTCCTTGAGAGGGACAGGAACTAAGCAACACACCCGTCAAGTATGCATTGTCTCAACAAAATTAACAGGAGCTGATGCAACTACCAGTTTGCCTGTGTCTGTAGCAATCGGAATTCCTACCCCACACATGAATACTTGACTAGCCTCAATCAATACTTGCAAATGACTATGGCTGATGGAACTGGTGAGGAAAAGAATCATTGAGACAGCTACAGGATTTGTGTGGCCCTCTGTCTCATTCTTCCAGAGACAAGTCATAGAAATCTTTAACATCTCATCAGGAAGCCCTGGTGTCGCCTTTGTGCTTCTCAGAACCACAAAATGTTAAATATAAAAGTCAGTTTAATTCATGAGCAGCAATCTGAACCAGAGGAGCAGTTCTTGGCTGTGCAGGCTCTAAAGCTTAACAAGACACCTCGATGAATTGCACATTGTGCACTTGACTGCAAAAGGGATACACCAGGGGCAGAATGTTATATGTACATATCTTTCTTCAGAAGGTGCCCGCTGGCACAGTGGTTCGATGACTCATCTGTCAACCACAAGGTCAGCAGTTTGAACGCACCAGCCGCTCTGTGGGAGAAAGATCCAACAGTCTGCTTCTGTACAGCTTTGAAACCCTAGAGAGCATTCTTACTGGGTTGCTATCGATCAGGGTCAGTTCAACACAGTAGATCTCATCCTGACCTTGGGTTTTTGTTTGGGCTTTGGGAGGATTAAGGGGGTTCTGGCTTTTCTTAATAAGTCAAATTTGAAGTCTATCTCTTACTAAATACAAGCCAACAAATTAGTTATGTTCCCTCCCTTGAGATTTAAAATGTATCCTGTTGCTACGCATAAACTTATGAGGGGGCTGAGCCCTGGTGGCGTAAGTGGTTGAGCGCGGGACTGCGACCCGAGGGCTTGGCAGTTCAAATCCAGCGGTGGCTCTCAGGAGCAGCGCTGGGTAGCTCCCACTACCACCAGAGGCAGTGATGCCCGCCCCCCCCCTCAAAAAAATAAATAAATAAATAAACTTATGAGGGTGGAAGACAGAAGGGAGAGAGAGACAGAGACAGGGAGAGATGTGAAGATGGAGAAGAAGGACAAGAAGAAAAAGGACCAGGTGGCGGAGGTGGTAGAAGAGGAAGAGAGGAGAAAGGGGAGAGATAAGTGGAGTAAGAAGAGGAGAGGTGAGGGCAGAGGAAAGGAGAAGAGCGAGCTCTCACAGGACAGCGCTGAGTTTGCCCCAAATAGCATACAGCATCATTTCCCAAAGCTGGCAGCGACCTCACCAACCTGGGCAAACTGCCTGACTGCCAATGCAGTCCTGTATGATCATAAATAAAGCTTTAATTATATTAATTAGAGCACTTTCTTGCTGCAACATATCTCATTATTTGGGGCCCTGTCTTAGCCTCGGAGGCAGCATCCTCCTTGACTCACCCCTCTTTTCCCTCCTCTCCGCCTCCCCCCCCCCCCGCCCCCGATTATCTGACCTTAGCTCTGTTTACAAAACTGCTCCTAATTGTACTTCCATGTGTCCTGGACTCATTTTTTTTCTCTAAGACTCCTCATTATCTGAAAACAAACGTCATCTATTGCCACCACGCCACTAAATGAGGCTTGAGCAGCAATGTCCACAGAAAGACTCTAGAAGACATAGGATTCCCTGCTGTCTTATCTACCGCCTTCCTGTGGAACTGCCCAGTAACTGATGATGTCGAGTTACTCACCGGTCTTAGTGTCCCAGCAATCACATAGTGCTCTACTAACCATGGAGGGCTATTATTCGAGGGAATTTCTTTTTAATTATGAATGCATTTGTAGAATGGACCATATTTGGGCAGTTGGGATTCCTGATCTGGCCATCCTGTCCAACGGAAAGAGAGCACATCATAAGCATTTGGGCACACTAATATTAAGAAGCAGTGTTGCTGGGTGTCACTCATGGTGCTGTGGCCACTTCAGTGACCTGTCCTGCCTCTGGAGCTTGAGAAAACTGGCACTGGCTCCTGGACCTGTAACCCAAACCAGGCAGAGAGGCCTTGGACAACTAATCCAGTTACTACCAACACTCAGACTGCACACCAGCGTCAAGCATGACTGCCTCACGGTGTTCAACTTTAAAGAGGAGTTCTAGGTGCCAGCACAGAGATTTTGATTCAGCCAACCGCGCTGCCTTGGAAGAAGTATGAACAGAGTGCTCCTGGGAGGTAGGGGGGGAAGAGAAATGGCGAGACTTCTTCTTACATGTTTCGGACGTGTTGCCAGGAGAGATCAGCCCCTAGAGAAAGACATCGCGTTTGGTACAGTACAGGAGCAGCAGAAAAGAAGAAGGCCCTCAAGGAGATGGACTGACACTGTGGCGGCAAGCACGACCCAAGTGCAGGAACCATGGGAGGGCAGCAGGGGACCGGGCAGTGTTTCCTAGTTGTTGTGCCTAAGTCACCATGAGCCAGCACAGACGAGATGGCACCTGGCAAGATATGTGGAAGGAAAAAAGGAACAGACTCACTGCCATCACGTCGATCTGAGCACGTAGTGCTCCCAGAAGTCAAAGTAGAACTGCCTGTAGATTTGGAGAGAGGGCCACGATTGTAGGAGATACGTACCTTTTAGAAATAACCCACAAGGTTGGTTTGCTGTTTTTCAATATAAATCGTTTTATTAAGGGCTCTTACAGCTCTTGTAACCATCCATACATCAATTGTATCAAGCACAGGGGTATTTACGTTGCCAACACCCTTTTCAAAATATTTACTGTCTATTTGAGCCCTTGGTATCAGCTCCTCTTTTTGGTATCCTCCCCTCCTCACAAACCGCTAATATTAGAAACTATTATTATTTTCATATCCTATACTATCCGCTGTCTCCCTTCACTCACATTTCTTTTGTTCATCCCCCTGGGGGCAGGGAGGATGTGTTATGCCTTGGTTACTGCTATCAGCTCCCCCTATCTCCCCCTTCTCTCCTCACCTCCCCCCTCATAGTATCACTAGTTCCATTACTGTTCCTGGGGTTTTAACTGTCCTGGATTCCATGTCAAGTGCTCTTATCTATATCAATATACACGCTCCAGAATAGCCAGATTTATAGGATAAAACTAGAGTCATGATAATGGGGAGGGGGGGTGAGCATTAAAGACCTAGAGGAATGTTGTGTTTTGTCAGTGCTGTATTATACCCTGGCTGGCCCATTCCTTCCCTGTTACCCTTCGGGGGATGGGGGATGGGGGGCTGTCCAATTGTCTACAGATGGGCTTTTGGTCTCT
>PVJH01038148.1:0-17369 GCA_004026705.1 Nesogale talazaci | reverse complement strand
GCAGGGGTTGCAAAGTTCAGCAGGTGGTTCCTCTCTTTCTTACGAGGCTAGTGCAAGGGGCTGAAGCTGTGAAGTGGCTGTTTGGTTCAGACCCAGCCCAAACAAAATCCTTTGAGAAATTTCTATTAATTCTGATTAAAAAAGGAAATTTACATTCATTTCTATTTCCTTTCTTGTCCTACCCCTGCTGAAGCTCAACGAAGTTTGGGGGGCCTTGGGTGAATGTGCCTGTGTTCTTTTTATGTAAAAAGTGCAACCCTTATCTGCTGGCAGTCATTTCAACAGGAAGGTGAGTGCAGAAAAAGAAAACAAAACAAAAGCAGGGACTTTCCCAGAGTTCTGAAGAGCAGGGAGCCAGCATCTGCTGCCCCTTTCTGCTCTTCACAGGTGAGGGCGTGCAGTCAGCTGTGACCACTCTCGGCTCTCCATGGATGGGGTGGGGGGGGGGGCTGCTGTCTGCTTGGAATCAGGGACAGAGACCACAGCAGACAGATGCGGACAAGGCAAGAGGGCTTTGCTCAAGAAGCCAAAGTGCACAGACAGGACTTGGAGTCACCCCGGAGAATTTTTCATTTCACAGAGCGATCCTGGAGCACAGGTGGAACCTGGGGTGTGGCATAAAACACCCTGAGCTGCCAGGCTCAGAGAGAGCGCTTTGCAACAGCAGGAAGCTCTGGTACAGAAAGTCAGAGACACTGAGCAGCCGTACAGTGTGACCCCTAAGATAACCCGAGAATTAACCAAAGTGAGGCCGCATTCCCCGGGGAAGGAGGAGAAAGGTGCTGTACAGGGTGCTCACTTCAGCTGATCGGTTTCTACTGTCTCCGTCCCATGTAGACAAAGAGGAGGGGAGTTCCACAAACAGTGACAACGTTGCGGTGCTCCCCTGACCTGCAGGGGAGCTCTGTAATGAGATGTAAGCACACACCTACATGGTTTGTTTTTTTAATTAAAAACCATTCATTCCCTTCTGAAGATGAGAAAATATAAAAAGATAGTTACTGGGGGGGGGAGGAGATAAACAAAAGGCAAGAAAAACTCCTTTTATGGGCTGAACTTACAAAGTGTTCCTTGGGAGCTGTGGGAAACAAAAGGGATTCCCCAGGTTGTACCCCCAACATCTGTGCCAAACGTAAGGCTCTGACTATCCGGGGGAAGGTCAGCGGCTGAAAGGTGATCTGCCTGAAGGGTATCAGCCTTCGACAGCAACGGGAGACTAGCCCCACCCTAGTAGCACCCACTCCCTTCTGAGGAGAAGAATGGAGGGTTCCCCTGAAGGAGGGCCCAGAGACACTCAGGTCAAGCCAGCTCAGGGAGGACCAAGGTTAGACTGCCACCGACCTTAGAGCCCGCCCACCTTGTTACCTGTACGCCTTCCTGTCCCATGTGTGCCTCTAGTGCCTTCCTTTCCATTTGCCGCGCCTGTACCCATTAAACAACTCCCTCCAGTGACGCACGTGGTTACCAGATACTTTGCATGCTCCCAGGGTAAAGGTAAGCCTTGGGTGGAAGTGTATTCTCCTGATCTGTGTGGACCTCGCTGCTGAGGTCATGGTTTTCCAGAAGGTGAGCAATTGTAAGCTTTCTCGTGTCTCGCGTCTCTTTAATTTTGCCCACAACTACACAACCACCCCTTGGCCCCATTCAATTGTGGGGGCTGGCGCCCCACAGGAAGTAAAGATTAATTTCCCACTCAAAAACACATTCTGGTTCCCAAACCTCTGGGGGAAACTGCTTATGAAGTCCTTCAGCAAAGACACAGAGCTTGACAGTTGTCTACTTTAACACTGAGACGCAGGTAAAACAAACTTCAGAAAGCCAAACCAGACTTGTTTTGTATAAGCTGTGTAAAATTGTTACTTACTTGCACAATAAAAACAAAAGCAGCAACACACAGAAATCTACCTCCCAAGGCTTAAACTTCTGCCAAGTGTCCTAGCAGATTGCTATTCACTTACTCTGTCCGGATCCCACGTTTGGGAACCAAACCACTCCATGTTCTTTAAAAATAGCACACATGGGTTTAAAGTGTATAAAACAAAGAATGTTTGGTCCTGATTAAAACGTGCTTTTATCCAACAATTTAAGCCTGTCAATAGAAAGCACAAAAATAACAACTAAAAGAAGTTTTTGTTATTTGTCCAGACGTCCAGTCAGGCCGGTGTGTGACTACCAGGTTAAAGCCAAGAACCCAGTCACAGGAGGGAGGAGAGGAAGAAAAACAAAATGACAGAAGACTTGGGGAAAACAAAAAACACACACATACACACACACACACACAAATAATCAGACTGGCCAAAATACACAAAAGATAAATAGTCATGACTAGCCAAACCAAATTATCAAACTTTTTAACTGTCTGAAAAGACAAACTGCCCACCTAACAAGCCAGCAACTTCTTGCCAATTCGACAAGCCACCAAACTCATCAGGTGGCGGTGTGAAAAGACAAGCTGCCAGCTCGAAAAGTTTCCGGACTTCTCAGCCAATGTCCTCTTGAGAAGCGTCCAGACCCCTTCTTCAGACAGCATCTGAGAGGTTGAGACGGAGCCGCAAAAAGGAGATAAAGCTGAGTCAGAAAAGTAGAGATGAAAAGTAGAGATGCTTTATGGAGAAAGGGAAGAACTTTGGGAGGGGAAGGGGCAGCAGAGAAAGGGACAGGAGCATCTTGAGTTCCTGGGCCTGTTCTGAGGCCCAAGAGTTAAGCCAGGGAAGCCGCGCCTGATATTGGGGTGGTGGGATGCATATAGGGTTTTAGCTATAGGATTGTGAGTTGATGAAAGAAAAGGGAGGTTTCTTGTGCTGCGCCTGCAAGTTTCGGGTTGGGAGATGACTTGTTGCCAAATCATCTTTTTCAAACTTGTTTCCCGGAATGTCAAAGGGGAGAGCTCTGTACCTTGCCCAGGTAGAAGCTGTGCCCTGCCTGGGAGATAAGCTCTGGGAAAGGGTGCACCCTTCCCGGGGAGATACGCTCTGTGAGATGCAAGAGGCAGGGGTTACAAAGTTTAGCAGGGTGTTCATCTCCTTCTTGTGAGGCTGGTGTAAAAGGGGTGCAAGGGGCTGCCTGGTCCGGGGGATTGACTGGCCCAGGGGGCTGCCTGATGCAACTCCAGTCCAAACAGCACCCAGATCCCTTCCCTAGGCAAACCACAGTTAAACCTGCCTCTGGAGAAACAGTAGATGCAGGCAGAATTTCACAATCCCAGCATCCCCCAGACAGTCACCTGACTGTGAGGGTAGGAGTCTGGGGCCCTGGGGCCTTGCCATAAAGGGTTGACACTTGGAGAAGCAGCCGCCTCATGGATGCGTCAAGATACAGTGATTTCCCAGCCAATGTGACAGGATGTGATGGGTTAAAATAAATGACGGCCACTATAATGTTTTGATCATTTAGAAGCGTCTTTATTCTGTTACAACTGGACTGCTGGAATCTAAAAGCAAATCTTTGCTTGCATTGCTGAGTGCACATTTCAGTCCACCTTAAAGGCAAAACCCTCATGTACCCTTTATCTAAGACCCAAGCAAGCGTGGACAGAAAGCAGAAAGCATAATTAACATTATTATTATTTAAGGCTAGAGAGCATTACAAGCTACAGCAGCGTGATAACATTCAGGTAACTTCAAGAAGAACAGGCACTACAAGGTATATTCCTTATCCTAAAAGAAACCAAACGAAAATTGACTATAACATCCTGGTTACTATAACAAGATAAACTACACCATTCAGATTACAACATCAAATGGAATAATATAAAACAAATGATAAATGGAAGAAGAGTCTAAATTAATTGTAGTGTCCTGAACCTGGGGACATGAGAGTACATTCTAAAATTAATCACTAGTGGGACTTTCCCAGATGGGAGGAAGAAGGAACCAGATCTTTCAGCGGCTAGAGCAAATTCAGATTGGGTCGACAAGGAGGTCAACTGACCAAGTATCATGTTACTATAGTTCTATCCACCATCACCAAATGTACAATAATATCTGCCTGATAGAAAAGCTGTTCCCATCCCTCCCCTGTGGCCAGAGGCTACCTGCCACAAGCTTAATCTGCAGATAGATTTAGGGCTCCCACTGTTCTCCATAGATGTCTACAATTTATGGTTGTTTGGAACTGAAGCCCCAGTATTGTCCCCTTCATCTTATTTGAACCTTGCTATCATGTGATATCAATTCTTGATCTCAATGATGAAGGCATCAGACTCGTTCCGACTATGAGAGAAAACTAACCGTATTGAGTGGGGCCTGCTCATTGGCAGGGTCAGGTTCAGGTCCTGCATGACTTCTTCAAGAGTGCCTTCATTCAGAATACCGGGGAGGTCCATATAGCATTGTGGAGGGACGGGGAGCTCCAGAAGGGTAAACTGGCACCGTGGCACGGTGTGATGCAGTAGGGTCAGCAGCACATCCAAGGAGATCGGGTTCCCACACAACACCAAGGACCTGAGCTGGGAGCAGTGGCCCAGAGCCGGCTGCAAGGCTATGAGCTCAGCGTCCTCGATGCCACAAGAATCTAAGGCCAAGTAGGTCAAGGTGGCTGAAAACCTCTCTAGCAGACCTGGGAGGAAGGCATAATGTATGTTTTCTCTGAAGACACCACTCAAATCCAGGGACTGCAGGTGGCTGACAGAGCGACTCCAGGATAGGCATGTCAAGTCAGAGTCCACCAGCATGCAGTCATTGATGGTGAGGTACTTCAGGGGGGTCTGGAAGCATTTAAGCAGCTGGTGGAGGCGGCCATGCAGGAAGACAGATTTCAGGATAAGGGACTCGATCTGATGCAGATTGACGAAGTAAGTGGTGAATTGGATAAGTAGCTTCTCCACCATTTCCTGCCTGCATGACACCATGCACCCCAGGGTGATTCCAGAGAGAGAGATCGTGTGCAGGTGAACCATCTGGGCCAGGTAAGGAGCCAACCAGTTGAGGTCGTGCAGGTCCCATCTTCCACGCACTCTCATCTCCTGGACAGAGTCCAGCCGTACCATTCCCAGGATCTCCTCAAGAATGGGATATTGGGGCACATCTCCCACAAACTCCACCCTCTTGCAGTACAGGGGAGGGAGAACCTTTCCCTGCTTAGTCCTTTCACTGACAATGGTGAGGAATTCGTCCATGACTTCTTCATGAAAGCACAGGTCTATAAGCACCTTCACAGGGGGCTGGAGCTGGGCGATCTCTGACTCCTCTGATGGAGTCACAGAGTCATTGGATTGTGTCACAGCCCTCCTGTTACAGATCTTAGTGTCAGGATCTCCTCGTAAATCCAGCTCCTTCAGTTTACATCTCGTGGACGGTACGTTGGCGCCAAGCAGCATCTCAATGCCATCCAGTACAGCCTTTAAGATGCCATAGAAATACTGACACTCTCCCTTCAGAGCCCCCAGATGGAGCTGGGTGAAGGGCCAGGAGCACACCATGGCCTTCACTGTCTCTGAGTGTCCCCTGACAACGGCTGCCTTGAACAAGGGAAGGAAGAGTTCTGTGGGCAGCCAGTCCAGAGCAGCAATGGCCGAGGCCTCATCCTGCAACACACTCTGGATGGCCAGGTCCAGGAGGCTCGGGAGGTTCTCGCTGCTCATGCTGCTCAAGCTGCTCAATGCTGACCTGTGAACGGAAACAGGGGTCTGCTGGATGACCTCTGGGTGAGCCCACCTGAGCGTCCTCGATCTCGCTCAACTCCCCTTTGCTCCTTAGAGGAGAGCTGTCTGACCTCACCACTACTCTTATAGACTCACTGTGGTAGAAGCCGGCAAGGGCGAGGTGGAGTTTCGATATCCAACTGATTCTTCTCCTCACTCAGAGTGGTCCAGAGGCTGTGGAATCAAGATGAGCAGGTCCAATGGTGGGCAGTGAGCTCAGCAGCTGGGGAGATGGTTAAAAATGAAAGTTACGTAGGAAATATGGTGCTGGTTATCTCAGCTCTCATGGCCTGTAGGTCTGATGAAAGACCCAGAGATAACAACTAAATAATAAATAACTACAGAGTACTGGGGGGAGAGGGAACCACAACCTTCTGCTCCTTGCCTGCTGACAACAGATGGTTTTGTCTTTTTGATTTTGTCCCTGCAGCTCATTCCCTGGAGCTCAACTTCTGAGTTTTTGGGTTGGTGGCTCCCAATGAGGCCACACAGGAGAGGGGAATTGCCCCTGCGGGTGTCTGCGTGGAGTAGATGGCTTCAGCTTTGCCCCAAAGCATGGTTACACTGATGGACCTTGAGCGTACCTGCTCAAAGCTTAACCCACTATTGTGCCTGGGCCCTATCTCTATTCAGCGCAGTAATGATTAATATGGAATGTTCCAAACATCACAACTAGGTGACACATTCTCAAATTGGAAGTCCCAGTCAAGTGATCACTTTCTGAGCAGGTGACCCTATATTGGCCTCATTTTCTTTTATCTATTTTGTGTGTGTGTGTGTGTGTGTGTGTGGTGGGGAAGGAAAGAGACAAGGGCCCCACATTTATCTGAGATTCATGGTAGCTAGTAGAGGCATAAGAATTCGGATAAGTACATAGATAATATAGATAATGCATGCTTCTACCATTTTATCTCTGAAACTTTATTTTTAAAATTATAAATAAGATGAGTTTACCTTTCAGATCGTACATTTTCTTTTTGTTCTTTTGGCATCACTGCCCTCTGATGGTCGTGGGAGCTACCCAGCGCTGCTCCTGAGAGCTGCCACTAGATTTGAACCGCCAAGCCCGCGGGCCGCCGCTCCTCACTCAACCACTTACGCCCCCAGGGGTCAGCCAGATCATACATTTTCTTTTCAGCAATGTTATTTACTTATGAAACTCCATGATTGCTGGCCCACCTTTCTCCTATAATCTCTCCTGGGATAAGATTGGCTGCCACTGAGAGCAATCCCCCCTCTTATTTATCTCTGCAAGTTTGTCAAAGAATGCAAGCCTGGATGGCTATGAGTGTGATTTTGTTGCTTTGCTGATTGGGGTCACACCTTCAATCCTTTACAACCAGGAGGCTTATCATGTAGGGTCTTATCCTAGGAGTGTCTTACACAAAAGTCACAGAAAACCTAAAAACTAGGGAAACTCTTGAACCAGACAATCTGATGGTAGAGATGTAGGAAATGAGAAATTTATCATTCATCATCAGCAAGTAAGTTTCAAGATCTACCATATCTTGAACGACAATGCCCTCTGTGACAGAATACATGTGGGTGTCCAGGACAGCCTAGTTGATACAACGATGACCTAGATCTCACCAGCCATGAAAGCCGTCCATGGAAAAACTAAATATTTTTACCCAGTCTCCAGTCTGAAATGGAACAAACATGCAACCAAGAGGACACATTGAGGGAGATTACCCACGATGCACCTGTCCCTAAAGAGGACCCGGACTGTCTTTTCCCTTGCACCCATCATGGAAGACCTCTACTAGCTGTATGCAGAAGGCAGCTGGCTGGAAAAGCTGTGGCTCTCCACATCACCCAGCTTCCATGAGAAACACCAAGTGAACGACTGTGAAGAACATGACTATGGGGGCAATTTCTTCAGCAAGCCCTGCCTTTTCCCCTCCAGCTTCAGAAATGGCGTCCTGACCAAGTGCACCCACGGCAAACGTCACCTCTGGTGCCCGAGCACGGAGAACATGGACGGGGATCGGATATGGCGCGGCTGCACAGACGCTAGAATGACCTCATTGGTTCTTGCGCCACCACAACATTCTCCCCCTCCCCCAACCAACCGCCGCCATATCCCACCTCCCCACCCCCCACTCCCCCGGTTACTTCCCATTCCATTATGAAACAAAAATTTTCAGGAGAAATACTGAAAAGTACATGAGTATGGGGGGAAATTTCTTCAAGAAGCCCTACCTTTTCTGCTCCAGCTTCACAAAGGGCGTCCTAACCGAGTGAGTCCACTACGAACGCCACTTCCAGTGCCTGAGGCCGAGAATCACATGAACGACGATCAGAAATGGCGCATCTGCGCAGACGCTGGAACGACCCCCATCGGTTCCTGCCCGCTCTCTCCCGCCCCCCGTTACTTCCATCCCATTACGGAAACCAGAACTACTTCACCTGCACGACCAGAGGATCGGGTGTCGGCCACCTGTGGGGAGCGTCCTCGACAAGCGGTTGTGCGGCTGGTGAGCGGCTGAAAATGGCGGGCGGAAAGACCGGAAGGAGACGTCACCGGAAGAAGACGTCACCGGAAGGAGACGTCCACGTGCAGGCAGGACCCCACTTCCTCTTTTCATACATCACATCTTCAGCCCTTAGATCCGGGCCTTTAGTTTACAGTCAACCTCTCTGCTATCTTGTTTATGCCCGTGATTAAACGTGGCGTCACCCCCACCCTCATTAAAGGAGTCCAACATCAGATAAATAAATAAATAAATAAGTAAATAAATAAATAAGCAAGCTTTGATCATTTTTGGCGGTTAGAACCTGAAAGTTGCAAATCAATGGAAAGTTCAGAGTTAAAGCTCTAACTTTGTGATGTTGGAGAAGTTCATTTTCAGCATTCAAAAAGGAAGGTGGCTGGCTGTGAATGAAAGAATCATCTCACATGTAAATTCAAGTTGAAGTTGAAGAAAATCAAACAAATACCCAAGAACCCAAATGCAACTTTAGATATATCCCACATGAATGTTAACATCATCTGAAGAAGTTCTGATAGCACCTAAGGAGTCATATGATGTTAGCAAAATAAGACATTTTGAGGATTTTTGGCTACCACATTGCACTTATATAAACACATCAGTGGTGTTCAGCCTGTCAATCAGGTTGCAGCCTAAGACCTCCTTGGAGGTTGGCCAAGAATACATTTCTCAGGAGGCAGTCCCTCTCTCTCTGCCTTCACTTTTGTGATTGCTGGACACCCTGAGAGCTGCCTAAACCCTATGATTTTTCCACTGATATTGGATCAATTAGATCCACTGACTCTGTACCCACTGGAAATGATCTGTATCATTACATATGACTACATGAGTCTGAAGAGGGACTCTGGGCTCAGTTCCTTGCAGCATGTTCTGAGCCACTGTTCCTAGACCAGCAACTTGCTATTGTGTGGCAACCTGGTCTCTATTGTGTGGCAACCTGTAGGCTGTCCTGTAGGGCCTGCTTCTTCACACTGTCTCACTGTGCAAAATTTCACTTCTGGAGCTCCCTGTCCTTCAGCATCACTATGTGGATACTCATGATTCTCTGCACCGGGGTGCTCTTATACAGGTAATGCAGGAGCTGAGCCTGACCCTGCAAGCTCACAGTCCCCTCTTTCTAAGTTTTGCTCCCAAAAGTAACAGCACTTGGAATGGACAGAAAATGACATTACCTTTTCTTTACCAGATCTTCTCCAGCCTAACCTGTTTCTGGTTTACTATGCCATTTGTAAAACATTCGTGTTTCCTGTGCAAATGGATTGTTTTTTATTGGTTCATGAGGATTAGTTTATCTGCTGTGGTAATGTGACCATTGGGAGATGAAGATTACAGGATATATCTGACATCCAATGATGGAGTTTCTCTGGGCATCATCATTATGACTGAGGGTTCTCTGAGCATCATCTTTTCAAATGAAGGTTCACTGGGCACCATCTTTGCAAATGAGGGTTCTCTTGGTATCATCTTTATGAATGGAGTTTTTCTGAGCATCATCTTGAAAGACAGGTTTCTCTGAGCATCATCTTTATAAAAGAGGAATCTCTGGTGTCATCTTTATGAATGTGGATTCTTGGGGCATTGTCATTATGACAGGGATTTCTCTGGCATCATCTTTATGAATGAGGGATCTCTGGATGTCAGTTTACAAATTAAAGTTCTCTGGACATCATCTTTATGAATGGAGATTCTCTGGTGTCACCTTTACAAATGAAGGTTCTCTGAGCGTCATTTTTTTAATCATTTTATTGGGGGCTCATACAACTCATCACAATCCATACATACATCCATTGTGTCAAACACATTCATACATTTGTTGCTATCAGCATTCTTAAAAAAAAATTTCTTTCTAATTTAGCCCTTGGTATCAGCTCCTCATTTCCCTCCCTCCCCCACTCTCCCTCCCTCGTGAATCCTTGATAATTAATAAATTATAATTATTATTTCATGTCTTACACTGCCCACTGTCTCCCTTTACCCACTTGTCTATTTTTCCACCCCTGGGAAGGGATTATATGTAGATCCTTGTGATTGGTTCCCCCTTTCTTTCCCTACCTTCCTTTTACCTTCTTGGTATTGGTATTCTCATTATTGACCCTGAGGGGCTTATTGGTTATGGATTCCCTGTGTTTCCATCTCTTAGCTGTACCAATGTACATCCTCTAATCTAGCCGGACTTGTAAGGTAGAATTGACATCATGATAGTGGGAGGGGGGAGGAAGCACTCAAGGACTAGAGGGAAGTTGTATGTTTCATCGTTGCTACACTGCACACTGGCTGGCTCATCTCTTCCCCACAACTCTTCTGTTAGGGGATGTCCAGTTGCCTACAGATGGGGATTTTGGTCTCCACCCTGATATCCCCCTCATTCACAATGATATGGTTTTTTGTTCTTTGATGTCTGATGCCTGATCCCATAGACACCTCATGATCACAAGCTGGTGTTCTTCTTCCATTTGGGTTTTGTTGCTTCTCAGCTAGATGACTGCTTTTTTTCTTCAAGCCTTTAAGATCCCACATGCTTTATCTTTTGATAGACTGGTACCATCAGCTTTCTTCACATGTGCTTATACATCTGCTTTGTCTTCAGTGATCATGTCAGGAAGGCGAGCATCATGAAATGTCAGTTTAATTGAACAAAGTGTTCTTGCATTGAGTGGAGGCCCAATGTCCATCTGCTACCTTAATACTAAACCTATCAATATATGCACATAGATCTATTTCCCCATTATTATATGTAGATATACTTACATAGGTATGTGCCTGAATTAAGACCTCTATAAATGCCCTTTGTTTCATAGTTTTTTCCTCTAGTTTCTTTTACTTTCCTCTTGTCCCAATATTATGCTCAGCCTTCATTTGGGTTTCAGTAATTCCTCTCAGTTACATTGCCCTTGGTCAAGCCCTACCAGGCCTCCTACACCCTCCTCACTATCGATTTTAGATCACCTGTTGTTCCCTTATCCCTGGAGTTCTTAGCATCCATTTCCTTTTCCCTGCCTCCCCCTCTCCCATGTCCCCCCAGAACCATCAGTACTCTTGTTTTCTCCTCCTAATTATTTATCCTGGCTGTACATCATCTTATGAATGGATTCTCTGGAGTTATCTTTACAGATCAAAGTTCTCTGGGTGTCATTTTTACCAATGTGGGTTCTCTGGGGTTCATCATTAGAAAATGGTTTATCTGGGTATCATCTTTATGAATGGGGATTCTCTAGAGTCATCTTTAAGAATACAGATAATCTTGCATCAGCTTTATGAAATGAAGGCATAAACTTTATTAATGAGGATTCTCTGGACATCGTCTTTAAGGACAGGACTTTCTGGGTGTCATATTTATGAATAGGGATGTTGGGCATCATTTTCCAAGATGGATTCTCTAGGCATCATCTTTGAGAATGAGGGTTCTCTGGACATCATCTTTACCAGTGGGGTTTCTCTGGGCATCATCTTTATGAGTGGTGATTCTCTAGGCATCATCTTTAAGGATGGGGCTTGTGTTAGTCCAGGTAAACTAGAGAAACAAATTCACAGACACTCATACGTATACAAGAAAGAGATTTATATAAAAGAGTAATTGTATATTAAGAAAATATCTCAGCCCAGTCTAGATCAAGTCCATAAGTCTGAAATTAGCCTATATGTAAATACTAGTCCATAAATTCCTCGTTAGACTCACATAGCCATGCAATGATACTGAATACAGAAAGATCACAGGTCAGTGGGTGGAAAGTCTTGTGGATTCAGTGGTGATGGAAACATCTCAGTGCTGGTGTGGGTCTCCACGTAGCTCCTCCAGCTCCAGGGCTCTGGCTCAGTCAGTGTGGCTCCAAGCGTCTTGTCAACAAGAAGACCAAATGGAGAGTTTATGTGTATTTGGCCTCCAGGAGCTATTTACTTCCGTGGTGCCTCCAAATGAGGTAATCAAACTGCGACCCTGATTGACAGGCTACACTCCACCCCTTCACAAGTTGACAGGAAGTTATGTAACTGCTACAGGCTCTCTTTATGAATGAGGATTCTCTGGTGTCATCTCTAAGAATGGAATTATCTGGGCATAATCTTTATGAATGTGAGTATTCTGGGCATATTTATGAATTAGGGTTCCCTGGGCTTCATCTTGATAAATGAAGGTTCTCTGGTCATCTTTCCATATAAAATTTTTCTGGGCATCATCTTTACAAATGGAAATTCTCTGTTTATCATCTTTATGAATGAGAGTCCTCTAGGCATCATTTTTAAGGATTGGGGTTCTCTAGGAGTCATCTTGAAGTATGAGGGTTCCCTGGGCATTATAGTTAAGAATGAGAATTCTCTGGGTATTATCTTTTAAGGATGGAAGTTCTCTGGGCATCTTCTTTATGAACGGGGCTTCTCTGTGCTCTATCTTTGAGAATGGGTGGACTTCTCTAGGTGTTATATTTATGATTTGGGTTTCTCTGGGCATCTCTATGAATTAGGAGTCTGTGGGCGCCATCTTTACGAATGAAGTATCTCTGGATCTCATCTGTATAAATGGGGATTCTCTGGCTTCACCTTTCAGGATGGCAGTTCTCTGGGAATCATCTTTATGGATGGAGATTCTCAGAGAATCATCTTTACAAATGAGGGTTGTTTGGAGTTCCTCATTATGAATGAAAGTTCTCTGGTATCATCTTTATGGTTGGGGCTTATGTGGGCATCATCTTTAAGAATGGGGATTCTCTTGGCATCATGTTTACGAATAGGGTTCTCTGGGCATCATTTTTAGGAATGAAGGTTCTCTCAGTGTCTTTACATATGAAGGTTCTCTGGGAATCATCTTTATAAATGGGGCTTCTCTAGCTTCATCCTTAAGGATGGGGCTTCTCCCAGCTTCCTCTTTATGAATAGAGGTTCTCTGGGCATCATCCTTTTGAATAGGTTTCTCCAGGCATAATATTTACATTTAAAGGTTCTCTGGGAATCATCTTTATGAATGCTGATTCTCGAGGCATCATCTTTATAAATTAAGGCTCTCTGAACATCATCCTTACAAATTAAGAGTCTCTGGGCACCATCTTTATTAAAAGAGGTTCTCTGAGCATCTTTATGAATGGGTGTTTTCTGTGCATTTTTTAAGAATGGGATTCTCATGTGTCTTTATGAATGGGGGTTCTCTGGGCATCATCTTTACAAATGGAAGTTCTCTGGGGGTCGTCTCTATGAAGGGGAATTCTCTGAGCATCAACTTCAAGGATAGGGTTCCTTGGGTATTTGTTATGAATCAACATTCTTTGGGCATTGTGGCAGTCATGTTCTTATGTTAATTTCATGATTGAGATGTAGGGGTGGGGTCTAGCCCGTCAATCTGGAGATAGCCATTGAGTAGTCAATGAGGCCTCCGTGTGAGCATGGCTTTCTCCTGAGACTTCTGGGAAATCTCGCAATATTTCCCTCGTGGAAATGAGAAGCTATCTCCCCAGTTGTTGGGAGTTAGTCTCAGAGACAACGAACGATGGACAGGACAAGATGGCAGCATCCGTGGAACTGGACAAGCGGGAGAAGCCACACGGCCTTGCCCTGATGGGACCAGGCCTCTGAAGTTGGAGAAGCCACCTGGAGATCCCTGCCAGCGCTGAGTTGCTTCTACCACCACTGGATGCTATTGATGGACCCTGAGCCCCGGAAGTGAGGAGCCATGGGGAGACCCCTGCCAGCGCTAGGACTCTGCACCCACTGACCTGTGACTTTTTGAGTCAGAAGGAGACTTTATAGACTGGTATCGGACATAGGAGCTAATATCGGACTTATGACTGTGTATTGGACTGGGCTGGGATGCTTTCTCAATGTTGCATTCCTCTTGTCTATAAACCTTTTCCTTATATCCATATGCTTCTCTATAGATTTGTTTCTCTAGTCTACCCGGACTCACACAGTCATCATCTGTACAAAGGGGTTCTCTGGGTGTCATCATTAAGAATGAGGGTTTTATGGGCATCAACTTTATGAATCAAGATTCTCTAGGCATCATCTTTATGAGTGGGTATTCGCTGGACATCATCTTTATTAATGGGGGTTCTATGAGCATCATTGTTATGAATGAAGGTTCTTGGGGTGCCATTTTTAGGAATGGGGATTCACTTACATCATCTTTATGAATGGCATTCTCTGAACATCATCTTTCAGAACAGGGCATCATCTTAGGATGGGGTCCTCTCGGAGCAGTCTTTATGAATGGTGTTTCTCTGCATGTCTTTGTGTATGGATTTTCTCAACATCGTTAAGGAAGGGTTTTCCTGGGCACCACCTTTATGAATGGGGTTTGTGGGCATCATCTTCAAGGTTGTATTTCTCTGGGCACCATCTTTAAGAATTAACATTCGCTGAGTGTAATCTTTATGCATGTGTTCTATGGACATCTTTAAGGATGGGATTCTCTGTCATATTTATGAATGAGGGTCCACTAGGCATCATCTGTATGAATGGTGTTCTCTGGGCACCATCTTTAAAATTGAGGGTTTGTGGGCATCACCTTTATGAATGGAGGTTCTCTGCATGTGATGTATTTAAGGATGGGATTCTCTGGGCACCATCTTTATGAATGAGTTTTCTCTGGGCATTATCTTTATGAATGAGGATTCTCTGGGCCTCATCTTTAAGAAGGGGGTTCTTCAGGCATCTTTAAGGATGGGGTTCTCGGTATCAGCATTGTCAGTAGCAGCTGGGTGCCACAAATGTAACACAATTTTATTTTTGCTTGGCTGCTGTGGTGGTCATGTACTTGATGTCAGTTTCATGGTTAAGAGTGTACAGGTGGAGTCTAGCCTGTCACTTTGGAGATAGCCAATGAGGCCTCTGTGTGGGCATGACTTTCTCCTGTGAATTCTGGGAGGTTTCATGGTATTTTCCAATTGGAGAAGACAGACATGACTGGGTTCCTAGAAGATGAACTACTGACAAGATGAGATGACAGCAAACTGATCAATTCTGATTCCTGGAGACTGGAAGAGCCGGAGGAGAAGCCACGAGGGCTTGCCCTGATGGAACCAGACCTCTGGGACCAAAGAAGCTACAGAGAGACCCCTGCCAGTGCTGAGATGCTTCTACTGCCAATGGATGCTGCTGTTATACCTAGAGCCCTGGAAACAAGGAGCCATGGGGAGACCCCTGCCAGCGCCGGGATGCTTCTACTCCAGCTGGATACACAAGACTCTGCACCCACTGGCCTATGATTGTCCTGGTGTCGCTGTTGCACATGCTTCAGAAGTTGAAAGGAGACTTTATAGACTGGTATCAGACATATGGGCTAATGTCAGATTTATGACCTTAGACTGGACTGGGATGCTTTCTCAATGTTCCATTCCTCTTGTATATAAACCTTTCTCTTATATCCATATGGGTGTCCATGAGTTTGTTTCCCTAATCTACCCAGACTAACACAGCTGCCTTCTGAAGAGTGGCTCAGAAGGGGAAACCACCTGGCCCTGCTCTGGCCAGGCGGGGCACGGTCATAGTTAGACACCTTCTGGGCAGCTGCCCTTTAGAGGGTGGTCTGTTGGAGGCAGATGTTGACAGGAGGCACGCACAGCCACAAGATCGGGGCAACAGGAAGATGCGCCAGTGACCATGGCGCATCAGCTTGGAGCCTTCATAGAGAAAGTCTCTGCAGCTGGTTCATCCCAGCCCAGCTCAAGAACTCCTGGCGTTTCCACCGTGCTCCCGACACTCACACATGGACCTACCACAGGCTCTCCCTAGGGGCTCCCCATGGTCCTGAAAGTGGGGCTCAGGGGGTTCTAGATTCCACCCAAACCCCTCTCTGCAAACATGTTATTGCCAGCCGCTGGGAGGCAGCACATGCATACTCTAAAGGGGGCAGATGCTCATGTCATTGTTCACCCTCTACCACCCGTTCAAGACCCCGAAGCCCTCCAGGAGCCTAAACTCCCCCTCCAGAAACTCAGGACACCCCCCCCCCCAGGAGTCATTCTCAACTACCGTCTGCCAGGCTCCCTTCACAGAGACGTGGGAACCAGGAATAACTCATGCGGGGACTCTGAGACTCCCTCCAGGGGAGACCTCAGACTCTGGCCATGGGACTGCCACTGCCATGGAAGAGGGCGGAGAGGCCCACTCATTAACTATACCAGAACATAAACAAGAAACATATGAGCCGCCATTTCTACTTGTGTCCGAGTTTTCTGAAACAGATCGCCACGTCTTTCTTCCGAGGGCCTCCCACTACCAAAGGTTCAGTTATGAGCCAAGCTCATTCACTGTGTACAGGGACCCCCACTCACTCACTTCAGTGGGTCTGAAAAGGGGCATCCGCCCAGGCAGACCCAGGCACTCAGTACTGCATTTGTCAGACCATAAGATGCACCTTACCAAACCAACCCCTCCCAAAATGGGGGGACACAAGGATGCATCTTATGGTCTGAAAGTGTGGTACCCCAGAACATTTATGATCCCATGTGCCCGCTTAAGGTCTGCTGCTGTTTGTGTGCTGTGGATTGGAGGGAAGTCCCACCTCCTGGGCTCTCAATGTCAGGTCACATGATCAGCACAGCACATGCCTCCCCTCATTTGTTAATGAAAGTGATGATGGTTCTTAACACCATTGTTGTGTATTTACTACCATGTTTTGCTTTATTTTAATAAATATTTTAGTATACTGATACTATTTGGTTCAGCATATTGTGCTCTTGTTTTCCTGCTCTAGAAACTGGGTGTGTCTTATGGTCTGAGAAATATGGTACCTTGTGATAGCATGATGTGCAGAAATACCCTTCTTCTTTGATGGAAGGTGTGTGGCCATCCTGCAGTGGATCTGCACCAATCCCCAGCAGGGCATGTTCAGCGTTTCTGAGCCACGTTTTCATGGTTCTCACGATGTTTTCATCTTGCTCCTGGCTGCCATCATGTGGATTCTGACTCACGGGGACAGGACAGAACTGCCCCTGTGGATTTCCAAGACCGTAACTCTTTGTAGGAGTACAAAGCCCCGTCTTTCTCCCTCGGAGCTGCTGGAGGTTTCAAACCACTGACCTTGTCCAATGGGTAACCCACACTATGGTTTTGTGATGGGTAGGTTTGTTATGCCAACATGGCCACAGAAGATTGGTGGATCTGTTGTGACGGCACAGCCAATGAGCGCGCAGGATGAGTTGAGGGGCAGATGTGGGAGGGGCTTCGCAGGTTCCGCCCCCTCTCTCTCTTGCTTCCGGATCTTCGGACCAGAGAGCTGCCTTGTTCTTCCTGTGCCTCGACCTCCAAGC
>PVJH01038147.1:0-17395 GCA_004026705.1 Nesogale talazaci | reverse complement strand
CAGGAGAGCCAGCCTGGGACCTCTTATGCCAGGCCTGACATGTTTTTTTAAAAAGGTGGTTCTTCATCGTACATTTTCTAACTGCCAGCAACTGCTCAAGTTTCTTTGTATGCACTTTCTCATCCAATCCCTAAAACTGTTTTATGAGGCAGTACAGTTACTTTTCCCATTTTATATGGGCAGGGAGGCTAAAGTAACTGCCTCAAAACGCAAGGGTCATAAGTTCCAGAAGTAAGATTTAAACGTATTCTACCTGACCTCAGAACCGGGGCACTAAATGGTCACCACTTAGCTGCCACACGTAGCTGTTGTTTCTACTGCTCATTTGCTTGGGAAGGATTCATTCATTACAAATAGAATTTCCCTTCATGTCTACACAGGTTTCTTTGCTATCCAAAAGTATAGTGTGCATACGAAACCTTATGTAAACAAGAATGATGTAAAGAAGCAATTATTATACCTTTAATTTATTTAAAAAACATTGTAGCATTTCCAGAACCAACCAGATCATACCAAGTAATACATAAAACCTAAAACAAAAACAAAAAAGAAAAGGAAACATAGACCACTAACAGTGTTCACAGATACACAGTTCAGAGTTAGGATGGTTTGATGGTGGCGTGCTGAATAGTGGATCCTGGAGACACAGCTTGGTGATATCACTCTTCCTCCTGGCGTGCACACTGCCCAGTCTTTAATAACTTGCTGCAAAACAAACTTGGACTCCTAACTTTGCCTTTTTTTCTCCCCCCCCCTTCCCCCTCCCTGGCATCACTGCCCTCTGGTGGTCATGGAAGCTACCCAGCTGTGCCCCTGGAGAGCCGCTGCTGGGCTTGAACCGCCAATCCCGTGGGCTGCAGTCCCACACTCAACCATAAAAATGAAATTTCTCTTCAGATTTGGTTAGAGAAAACAAGTACTTAGCATGAAGTGGTGAAAACTTTTGAAAGTGGGGGGATACCTGTATAAAGCTATGAGAACAAGTTACACATATCTACGTCATGTACTTATTCGATTTGTGGTGGAGACCTATGTCACCAGGAGATAACAAAGCTGCCATCCCTGTCCCCAACAGTGGAAGATGGTATGAGGCTAGTCAAGTGTCACATAAAGTACATAGATACATAGAGTACACAGGTAGTAGTTAAGGAGTGCAGGCATTTCAGTTAGGGACTCATGTACATCTTAAATCTAAGTCTTTTAAATATCCAATCATTGAAATAACTAGAGACCTTTTCCTCAATCTTCTTCCCTCTGTGTGCCCTCTCAGAAGACTTCCCGTGTGGAATCGTGCAATACTCTAGGAGGAGATTATCTTAGAGAGAATGAGTCTTCCAGCTTTGTTCCTCATCTTTGCCTTTACACATGGCATAAAACCCCAACACGCCGTGTGTCTCCTTTGAGGGCGAGTCCAGGAGCCTAAGCCTGTTCTTAGGAAAGTAGAGCTGTGAGGGCGCTGCACAGTTCTGCCTCCTCTGTGGCTCTTGCTCTCTTACTTAAAGTTACGTCTTATAAATCACTCGTGGTGCTTAGCAGGATTAGGCCTCAAAACGGGCCCTAGGACCTAAATCACGGGTCTGTTACTTAATAATCTCAACCTTGTACAAATTCTCATTTAACTTTCCATGCCAGTTTTCACATCTTTAGGAAGATAATAAATTTGAAACATGGTTTATACTTACAGTTAGGACAGTGCCGGGAATATTGCAAGTATTACTATGTGTTGTAGTTGTTTTTAGGTGCCACTGAGTCAGTGCCAACCCATGGACTGTGTGCACCAGAACAAGCCCCTGCCCCTCCTGTGCCATCCCACACGTGTTCTTCGCTGGAGGCCCTCGCTGCAGCCACCGTGTCACTCCCATCTCCATCGGAGACTCCTTCTTGGCTGCTCCTCTCCTGTACCAAGAAGGACTGGTGTCTCCTGACGATATTTCCCAAGTATGTTCGACACAGTCTCTCCAGCTTCGCCTCTCAGAGTCACTCTGGCTGCATGCTTTCCAACGTACATTTGCTTGACCTTTTGGCAGTCCATGGTAATTTCCATATCCTTCACCAGCACCACAATTCAGGGGCATGGATTCTTTTTCGGTCTTCCTTGGTCAGTGTCCAATCTGTCACATGCATATGGGACTACTGAAAATACTATGGTGAGGGTCAGGCCCACCTTAGTCCTTAAAATTCCTCCTTTTAAGTCTCTTGAAGAGGGCTTGTACAGCAGGTTTACCCAGTGCGACATGCTGTTTCATCCCTTCACTGCTACTTTCACAAGCATTGACCGTGGATACAAGCAAGACAAAACCCTTGACAACTTCAACCTTTTCTCCATTTCTCACGAGGTTACCTATCGGTCCAGCTGCGAGCAGTTTGGCCGTCTTGACGTTGAGTTGTAATCCACACTGAAGGCTGCTGTCCTTGATCTTCATCAGCAAGTGCTTCAAGACTTCGCTGTGAGCAAGCAAGGTTGTGTCATCTGCATATCAAACCTTGTTACTAAGCCTCCCTCCAATCCTTGTTATGTATTCTTCTTCGCAGAATCCAGCTTCTCTGATTTGCTCAGCATACAGTTTGAATATGTATGATGAGATACCGCCCTGACACACACACCTTCCCTGATTTTAGATCCTGCAATGTTTCCTGTCTGTTCATGCATGTTTGGGTTCCACATAAGCACAATCAAGTGTTCTGGAATATTCCCGTTCTTTCCCTCCCACCCCACCCTCCCCATTCTTAAGGTTATCCATAGTTTGTTTTGATCCACACAAATGCCTTTGCACAGGCTATAAAAACACAAACACCTGTCTGGTAGTCTCTGTTTTCACCCAGGATCCACCCGGCATCAGCAATGATTTCCTTTGTTCCATATACTCTCCTGAATCTGGCACGAACGTCTGGTACCTCCCTGTCAATGAACTGTTGTAAGCATTGTTGGATAATCTTCAGCAAAATGTTACTTGCCTGTAATAGTAATGATACCCTTCTATAATTTCAGCTATTTAGTCACCTTTCTTTGGAATGGGTATAAAATTGATATCATCCAGTCAGTTGGCTAAGAAGCTATCCTCCACATTTCCTGCCATAGAAGGGTGCGTGCTTCCGGGCTCCATCAGCTTGTTGAAACACTTAAATGGGTATTTCACCAATTCCCAAAGCCTTGTTTTTGGTTAATGTTGGTGCAGCGTGGACTTCCTGCTTCAGCACCATTGGTTCTTGATCTTAAAACGGTTAGAGGCTGACCGAGTCTTTGGTTCAGTTGCTCTGCCTATTCTATCTTTTGGTGCCTCCTACAGCAGTCAATATTTGCCCATGGCATCTTTCAAGATTGTAACTCCAGGCTTGAATTTGGCCTTGAGTGTTTTTCTGGTTAAGATATGTTAACCGTGCTGTTCCTTTTTTGTTTTCTCTCGATTGCTGCACACGTTGCTTTGTCTTCTCAAGCTGCCCTTTGCAATTTCCTGTTCAGCTTTTTTACTTCATAATTTCTTCTATAGCCTCAGCTACTCTACAATTAAAAGCAAACTTCAGTTTCTTCTCATCTCCACTTTGGTTTCTTTTCTTTTTTTTTTTATGTCAGACAGGTAATGTGCCTGCTTCGTAACAAGGAATATGGAAGGCACATATCACACAAGCCTGTGAAGACCCAATCATCATGTTTATGAACCAGAAAAGGATTGAAGGATAGGTTTCTTTTTTTTTTTTGGGGGGGGGGGCATCACTGCCCTCTGGTGGTCATGGGAGTTGCCCAGCACTGCTCCTGAGAGCCGCCGCTGGATTTGAACCACCAAGCCCACCGACCGCACTCAACCATTTACGCCACCAGACCTCAGCTCTTTCCTAACTTTTTAATGACCTTTTGCTTGCTTGATGATGTTTTTGATGTCCTGTCACAGCTCATAAGGTCTTAAGTCAGCAGTGTTGAGTGTATCAAATCTGTTTCCCTCCCCCCTAGGGGGACGAACAACAGATACGGGTGAAGGGAGACAGCAGACGGTGTAAGATAGGAAAATAATAATTATAATTTATTCAGGGGTTCACATGGTGGAGGGTGAGGGAGGGAAGGTAAACAGAGGAACTGATATCAAGGCTCAAGCAGAAAGAAAATATTTTGAAATGTTGATGGCAACATATATACAAATGTGTTTGTTAGGATTGCTGGATGGATTGTTAGATGTAAGAACCCCCAATAAAATGATTTTTAAAAAAATCTATTCATGAGATTTTCTCAAGATTCAGATGGAATAGCTCAAAGTTGTATTTTGGCTCGCAGGGACTTGTTTTAATTTTCTTCAGCTTTAACCTGAACTAACATATAAGCAATTGATGGTCTGTTCCACACTCAGCCCCTGGCCTGGTTTTAGTTGTGACACTGAGCCTGTCCATTGTTTCTTCCCTTAGCTGGGGCCAAATTGGTTTCTGGGTAAGTTGTCCATCTCTGAAGAAGTCCATGTGTTTAGTCACCTTTTATGTTGTCGAAAAAAGGCATATGCTAGATCAACAAGTTGTTGTTCTTGTGAAATTCTGTCATGGGGTCTCCTTCGTTTCTATCACTGAGACCCTATTGTCCAAATCCACCTCCTTCCTCCTAGCCACTCTGTCGCACAGGGCAGAACTGCTCAGACTCTCACCTGGGTGTGGGAGCAGAAAGCCCTGACCCTCTCCACCATTCAGAACTGCAGAGTTGCGGGAGTAACGCGGTCGCTGTGAGATGGCACTGATGGCTAGGGGTCCCCTGGACTCGCTGGCTGACTGGGAGTGGATTTATCTGCTTCCTTCCTCTGTTTCCAACTTGTACATAACAATCACCAATAATCGACGGTGCATCTTGATTGCACGTTTGATCCATTTCAGACAGATGGTAGAATTCTTCAATTTCTTCAGCACCAGCTTTCGTAGTGAGTGCATGCATTTGAATAACAGTTGTATTCATTGAATTTCCTTGAAGGCCATTTGAGATGCTCCTGTTACACACAGCACTGTGCTTCAAGCTAGACCTTGAAATAATCTTTAATTTTTTTATTTTATTTATTTATTTATTTTTTATTTTAGGCATCACTGCCCTCAGGTGGTGGGAGTAGGAGGCCCACCCTTTGCTCCTGGGAGCGGGAATTGAACCTCCAACCCAGTGGGCCGCAGTCCTGTGCACAACCACTACGCCACCGGGGCTCAGCCCGAAATAATCTTTTTGACAACAAATGCAATGCCATTCCTCTTAGTTGTGTCATTCCTGGCATATCAATTGGAAATGGTGTCTGGGGTCCTACAGGCTTGTATGCAAGCAACCAGCCATCTCCGTGTGGAGTCAAGTCCAAAAGGAAGAAGTATGCCAGCTGTGCTGTCCTAAGATGACAACAAAATCCAAATATGACGAAGGGAAAAGTATTAGAGCTTAAATTGTGAACACCCAATTTGTACAAGGCTACGAGGACAGTGGGAGCCCCAAGTCAACTGCAGAGTATTTGGTCAGATTAAGCCGCTGGCAGATCCTCTCTAGCTACAGGGAAGGGATTCGAGCAGCTTTACTATCAGAGATTATAATAGACTTGATGTTATTGGATTGAACTTGATCCTTGGTTGGTGAACCTCTTTCTTGACCCAATCTGAATTTGCTCTTGGCTCAAGTATTTTTTTCTTGTTCCGTGACAAAAATTTCTTCCTTAGCATTTTAAAAATATTGATAAGGGTCTTTTCTTTCTTACTTGCATTTTTTTTTTTTTTGTAGGCATCCCTGTCTCTGGTGGTCAGTGCTGCTCCTGAGAGCTGCTGCTGGACTTAAACCACCAAGCCCGCGGGCCGCAGCCCCGCACTCAACCACTTACGCCACCAGGGCTCAGCCCTCTTACTTGTATTTTTATATTATTCTTTTATTCTTGCCATTAAAAAAAAACAGCTATGCAGAATGATGTCTTACTTTGAAGAGCTCATCATCATAAATAAAATAAAACCCACTTTTTCAGAAATAGCAAATTTCTCCTTGATAGTTTAGGTTAAAGTAGAAATAGTTGGCTTACTATTTTGGGAAGTATCCTCTAGGAGGCAGGAAAAAGACACCTTTCCCAAATAAGAACCAGGTCCTGTATTTTGAAGTGAACCTGGACATTGCATTCTTGCAATATAAAAGCATGTACTTCCTTGTAACTATTAAGATTCAGCGTAGATTCTTTATCTTATGCTCTTCTTTGTTTAGATTGCGAGTTATAAGGACTCAGCATCATGTCGAAGCCTTTGTGGAGCATCGCAATGGCAAGACTGTGGTTTCAGCATCTACGCGCGAATGGGCTATTAAGAAGCACCTGTATCGGACCACCAATGTGGTGGCCTGCGAGAGTATAGGGCAGATACTGGCAGAGCGGTGCTTGCGGGCAGGTATCAATTTCATGGTCTACCAGCCCACCCCTTGGGAGGCAGCCTCAGACTCGGTAAGTTTGTTTCACTTCCATAATAACAGTAATCACACAGGCAGGGTAGTATGCACTTGCACCTCCAGAGCTCTACTTGCCGTATGAAGATATGGCTCATTCTGGCAGGCCTGTGTCTGACATTGTCAGTACATATTGTACGTTTGCCTGGCCACCAACCCCCATTGCTTGAGCAAATGGTGTCCAGTCATGTAGGATTTGTTACATACAAGTCAATAATTCATGCATTGCGATGTGAAGTTAGCCTACACTTGTCCAATCTCCTTTTCTTAATAGTGTTTTAAAATTATTACCATGAGCTAAAGCAATAACATGATAAACAGCAGGTCCTCATGTTCCAAGGTGATGATCTATAAGATTCTCTACTGTACAGTAACTAAGATATCTCTAAGGTGAACTAGAGGCAGATAGAAGACATAATTCGGGAGTGGATTCTGGTCTCATATTTAATCCTCTTTCAATCTAAGAGCAATGAGTTCTTACAACATCACCAGGCTCCATAGTCCCCCTCATGAAGGAAACGTGGAAGTTGGAGTGTGATAGCAGAGTGTGGTGAAGAAATTAGGTGATGCCTGGCTGTCAGAAAGAATCATGTCTGGGGCCTCAAAGATTTGTATCAAACAAGTAGCTTTCTAAGTGAGATGTTGACTAAGCCCACATAGAACCACACTAATACCTGGGACCCAAGGATTATAAATTATGTAATCCAGATCAGGAGGGAATAGTATTGAGAGCTTAAATTGTGAGATTCTGACGTGCAGGCTAAACATGAATTTGAAGCCCAAAATACATTTGCAGGGTCTACACAGGAAGTAAGCCTCCAGTGATTTCCTTTTAACCGTAGCTGAGGGATGGGGATAACTTGGTCATCAGACAGTTTTGTAGAGACTATAGTAGATTCACATATAAATCTGATTTGAACGGTTAAGACCTTGTCATCTGATCTCCCTTTTGATACTTTGTATTTGATCTGGTTTTTAATACTATCTATTTTCTTTTTTTCATATTGGGCTTTACTTCCTTTTTTGTTTTGTTTTGTTTTTTTCAAGTTGGTAGCCTTCTTGACTCTCAGTCATGTTTTTCTTTGTTTTTTGGTGTCTGAAATCCACATGGATGAGCCTAGCGACAATAACTGGAATAAGGGTTTCCGGGGCGTGAGGCCGGGGAGGTAGCTGGGTAACGGGGCGCTGAGAACAAGGAGTACAAGAAGGAAGGAAGTATTTTGCGGCTGACTGTGGTGGCGACGCACGACTTGATGCAGCTGAGCTGTGGAATTGGTGTGATGTCCGGATTAGCCCTTAATAAAATGCTGTGAACATAAAAATAAGATGCACATAGCGTTTCTAAGACTTTCATAAAAATGAACTTAAGTCAAATAACTCATTAATTAAAAAAAAAAAGGCAGGCCCTGGGGTAGACACTTTGATATACATTACCTCCTGTGGCCTCGGAGCACTCCATAAAAGTGGTTGTGGTGGTGAGCCGGCAAGTGGACTCTGCTCAGGGTCGAGGTGTCCAGGAGGTTTCCAAGTCCTTAGCGGAGCCAGTCACTACGCCTTCTCTCCCTCACAGCCCCTGGTGCCTGGTGAGCTCACACCACCAGTCTTTGGGCTGGTAGCTGAGTGCTTTCCCATTGCACCGGCTGGCCTCCTTCCCCTAAAGATACGGTTAGTACCATTTTACACAAATAAACATGCATAAAATAACACATAGACAAACAATGACGGACTACGTTTCCTTCCCAGGGTAGTTGATTTTTTTTTTTTTTTTTAGGCATCACTGCCCTCAGGTGGTGGGAGGAGGAGGCCCAGCCTTTGCTCCTGGGAGCCGGCATTGAACCTCCATCCCAGTGGGCCGCAGTCCCGCGCACAACCACTACGCCACCGGGGCTCAGCCCGGTAGTTGATTTTTATAGCCCATAGTGTCAACCATTGACTTGCTCATTCTTATGTTCACATATTTTCCATGTGATGTTTTAAAATGAAGTGTCTTTCATATGTCTGCATCCCCTTTTTTCTTATCTATTTCATATAAGATCAGTTTCTTTTTTTTTGGTTTGTTTGTTTGTTTTTTGGGCATCACTGCCCTCAGGTGGAGGGAGTAGGAGGCCCAGCCTTTGCTCCGTGGAGCTGGAATCAAACCTCCATCCCAGTGGGCCGCAGTCCCGTGCACAACCACTACACCACTGGGGCTCAGCCCGAAGATCAGTTTCTAAATGTGATGTTGGCTGTAAAGTTTGCAAGGAGCAAATCTCCTCTGTGTTTATCTTTCTCTTACTGGTAAAGTGACCTACTGGTATTGAGCCCTACTTACAGCGCTAACTTTTTTTTTTAAACCTTCAAACCAGATCCAGCGACTGCAAAATGCTATGACAGAAGGTGGTGTGCTGCTAGAGGAACCTCGAAGAATCTATCAGTAGA
The DNA here is from genome assembly GCA_004026705.1 of Nesogale talazaci. NCBI lineage: Eukaryota > Metazoa > Chordata > Mammalia > Afrosoricida > Tenrecidae > Nesogale > Nesogale talazaci. The sequence continues at coordinate 8,562 of PVJH01038147.1, read as the reverse complement.
ATAGGCTCTGTCACTGTCTTGAACTTGTGAGGAAACAGTGCTTGCCCCAGCAGAAGACCACATCGAGACCATCACCAGCTTGGACCTTTTACAACATGAAGTCATGTAACATTGGGATATTGTTTATAATAAAGCTCACACTCCCCTCCCCTCACCCCTTTGTGTTTTTTTTTTTTAATGAAAGGCTGCATTTTTCATCCCCCTTGAACATGAGAGAAAAGCAGTTGACACTTTTACTTAACTTTTACAGGATTAAAACTTTAAAAGCTAAAGGATATAGAGGTATTGTTGTAATTCTTATGGGGCTTTTTGTTGTTATTGTGTTTTCTTTTTTTTTCCGGTAACACATTTCCATAGCTTTATTTTTTGTTAAACCCATCAGGTGAAGAGATTTACAGAAAAGAAGCATCTTTTCAGAGGTGAAGCCATCGGACTCTAGGGCTGTGCAGCAAAAACTGGTTGTCGGCTTCGCCCTCATCAGTTCAGGTATCAAAAGGTCGATCGCCCCCAGCTGCAAGTCACCACACAAGTCAGGTGACACGAGAAAACATTCTTGTGTTTTGATTGTGGTGATGCCGTAGTTGTCAATGGCTCCAAGCTCAAAATTCCCACTACTCAAGCAAGAACGTTTGAAAAAAAAAATCTGTTTGGTGTTTGTAACTTGGCTCAATAGCCGAACCAAAAATCAAATTTGAATAGACCTGTACGGGCAGAGAGTGAGTCATGCAGGGCCTCTACCCTCAGACACACACAGTGCTTGTGCTAGTGTGCTAAAATAGTCATCATTGTGCTTCCTGTGTGTACTTTATTTGCGTGAAATAGTGTAACTATGGCTCCAAAGAAAGTTCATGATACCAACTGTAAAGCTAAGAGGAACCATGGTACAGTTAAAGAAATCATTGCGAAATTTGAATCTGGTCGCTGCTTGTCTGATATGGCAGCTGAGTGCATGGCTAAGTCTGCAGTATCAACATTTGACAGAATGAGTGATTTGCTAAAGTAGCAAAAGGTGTGAAACCATTAACCATGAAACAGACCATCGAAGAGGGTAACATCACTATTCATTTAGATAAATCAGAAACAATTAGATATCATCTCTGAGACAGTATGTGTGAGAAGGCTAGAAGCCTCCATAATGGAAAAATGAATTTATAAGTGTAACTTTGGGGCTCAGAACAAATTATTTGGTTTTCCAGTAATTTCCATTTTTTTGTGTGGGAATCACTGCCCCCTGGTGGGAGTAGGAGAGCCAGCCTTGCTTTGGGAGAGCAGCTGTTGGATTTGAACCGCCAACCCTGTGGGCCGCAGTCCTGCACACAACCACTACCCCACTGGGGCTCAATCCAATTCCCATTATTTCTTGTGGAAAAAAATAGACTCAGTTTTCAAACTTTTCAGTATTTGAACAGAAATTTGAGTTGAGTTCAACAACCAACGTTTCACTCTGACATTTTCACTGTCTTTGCGCTTGCTGTGGCAATAGAATACCCAAGGAGTGGAGAACATGTTGGAGGTTTAAAGTCTTTATTCGGGTCTGACTCACAGTGAAACTGCCATGGAGTTTATGCTGACTCAGCAACCCTACAGGACAGGGTAGAACTGCCCCCTGTGAGTTTTGGGGTGCAGACAATTCCATCTTCAGAGCAGCTGGTAGTTTTGAACTGCTGATCTTGGGGATCACAGTCCAATGTGTAACCACTACACAAACCTCAGAAGGGGTGATCCCCATAAGTGAGGGTTTTTCCCTGGTGAGACTGTGCAGATGTCTTTGTGGATCACTTGGTCAGACCATGAATCTCAGCGGCCACTGAGATTACACAAATGTGATCATTTGTGATCCACCGTCAGTGGGAAGGGCCGCTTTCTTGGGGATGATGCAAGTTTTGTGCTCTCTGGAGCCTGTGTTTGTCTAATCCTCTCCCCAGCCATCACTGTCATTGCCTGATGGGTTCATGAGCAAAAGGTTGGGGTGGCACGAAGATTATGCCTGGACTCAGCAGTACAGATTTTCACTCTGTGGTAATAGTTTCTTTTATAAGAATTTTTACCATACTAGTCCAAAGAAGTTGGAGATTGAAAAAGTCCCACTCTTGTGAGATGGTTGTCTGTTCCATTCTCCCTCCCCCCCGCCAACACCTCCCTTGAACATATTCTTTCATGTCTCTTGATTTTGCAAATCCCCAAAACTCATTAAGTTCAAGGAAATTTCTCTCATTGGTGGATGCAGTGTAGTCCAGAGCTTGAAGGACAGGCAGGCATAGACTAAGTGCTAGTGCCAAAGGGTGCACTCTGTTTTGACTCTTGCCAGTGATGAGGGCACCCCTCTTGCTTCTCAGTGGACTCATTTTATACCCAGTAGGATGATGTTATAGGGAATTCTGTTCACCATTACAGGTGAACTCTATTAGCAGACCCATGCAAGAAAGGTTGTTTGGTGGGAGTTACATGGTTTTCACTCAATCATATTTCACCCAAATAAAGTAATGTACCATCTGTACTGTATTTACTTATGCACATATGATCTGGGGGCCTCTGACTAGATGTTTCCAATAACCATTGACCTCCTAATCTTAATTAGGCCATTTCTGAGGCCGCTCCAGAAATCCTTTCTTTCTCCTCTCAGCAGTAGCACCTAGTTCTTTATATCCATTGCAAATAAAAGCACCAGAGTGTGGCCCACATCTCTCCCTCTACAAAAGCCAGGATGCAGTCTTGTCCCATTCCTGTTTGTTAGCAGATAACGCCTTCCAACATGGAACCACAGCCAAATAAGCCCTTATAAATAAGGGGTTATGGCTAGAAGGGCTAAATTAGTTGAGTCTAACTCACACAAACCAAGGCCGATTTAGCTGTAGCCGCTACTGAGAACCCAGTCTGCCAACCACAGATGTCAGGACTGGGTCTATGACACTCCTCAAGCTGCCCCAGTCCTCTCTGGTGGACATGGTCCCATGTAAGCAACCTGCTACCCGGTTACAGGCTGTTTACACGGGACCATCTCCATCATGGAAAGGGCATCGTTTCTTCTCACAGGAAAAGAACAATGCATGCAGATTTGCCTTTTCCACACACAAAGCTGTTCTATTGACCACCACAGGGTCCTTTACCGTCTCCCCGTGAAGCAAGAGACTCACTTATCGGTAAATGAAAGGAGGCATTAGGCCTACACTCAGTGAACTCGTTGGTCTTAGCATGTTTCTTGTTTTGAAGCAGCTAGCTTGAGAGTAAAATAGAATGACCTTTTTAGGACAGTTACAGTGCCAGCTTTTTACCATAAAAGCTAAGTCTCTGTCGGCTGCCAAAGTGGAGCCAAAATACTCACACATGGGCTTTTGGCAAGAAGGAAATTGTAACTGCTAGATCAGTGTAGCAAAGGAAGTGACATTTTGTTTCTCTGCCTTCACAAACAAAAGAAGGGGATTTTATACAGGAAAAGAGGAGAGGGTTGGGAAAAGAGCATTTCTAATTCTGTAGTCTGTCCCCTAAAAGGAGGCCTGGTGGTGTACTGGTTACTTGATGGGCCGCTAACGGTCAGCAGTTTGAAACCACCGACCACTCGGGAGAGGTGAGAGTGACAGTCTCAGGAACCCACAGGGGCAGTTCTAGCCTGTCCGATAGGTCCGTTTGAATCAGAATCAGCCCAATGGCAGGCAGTTTGTTTTTGTTTGGGCTCCCTAAGGGTTTACAGTCTCAGAACCTCGCCTACTGCCCGCGAGTTGATGGCTCTGAGTTTGGATTTCCGAGAGCTTGGGTCCAGAGTATGTGTCTGCACACACCATGCCCCTTCCTTCATGCTCTCTTCTGCTCAAACTGACAGCACAGCTGAACAGTGTATCTTGCTTTTCTCCCAGGGACTCAAAAACATGAACTTCAGTCTAGTTCCTCTCTAATAAAAACTCATAGTTTTTTTTTTTTTGGGGGGGGGGCATCACTGCCCTCAGGTGGTGGGAGTAGGTGGCCCAGCCTTTGCTCCGTGGAGCTGGAATTGAACCTCCATCCCAGTGGGCCGCAGTCCCGCGCACAACCACTACGCCACCGGGGCTCAGCCCCCAAACTCATAGTTTTTAGCCTACAACCACAATCTATTGATTTGATTCGATCCTAATACTATGGAATTTTTTGTTTGTTGTTTTGGGGCATCACTACCCTCTGGTGGTCGTGGGAGCTACCCAGTGCTGCTCCTGAGAGCCGCCGCTGGACTTGAACCGCCAAGCCCGCGGGCCGCAGTCCCACACTCACCCACTTACGCCACCGGGGCTCAGCCCCCTAATACTATGGAAGTTTGAAGAATGCTGAAGTCACAAAAATTTGAACTCACTTATTTCACTATGAATACACTTAATGCTCCTTTTTTATTTAAAAACAAGGAGCGCTGTTATCCTTTTATTGGACACTCTTACAGCTTTTGTAACAATCCGTACATCAATTGTAGCAAACACATTTGTACATAATGTTGCCATCATCCTGTTCAAAACATTTTCTTTCCGCTTGAGCCCTTGGTATCAGCTCCTCTTTTTCAGTAATCCCACTTCTAAAGGAAGATAGCAAAGTCTGATGTACTCATTGGACGCTGAATGATAAGGGCAAACAAAACACATGAGGCCCCAAGAGTTCAGTAAGGCTCACTGTGACGTCACAGCTGGGAGGCAACACGTTGCAGGTTTGGGGCAAGGTTCTCCAAGAGGCGGTACATGCTCAAAGTCAATGTCTACAGCACAGTGATATTTCTCCACTTACCAGAATTCACAGGTCCAGGAATTGGGATGGGGGCGGGAGTGGTACCACTCACTGTCACTTCTGGTGGCCCACTGTCAACACCTCTGCTTCCTCTTCAGGCTATCCTGTGCCCTGTGAGTCTGGAGGTCTTTTCCAAAGGGAATCATGCTCCCAACCAGGACACAAGACTGACTTCATTGAACTGGAAGTTAAGAATGCCACCCAGCCACTTGGCTTTCTTCTGCCTCTGGATCAGTAGGCAAAGAAAGGAGCTACCCTAACCCAACTAATGTAACATGATGGAGGTAAAGAAGAATATATATTGAATATGAAGGAGCTCCAAAAGTGGGTGGAAAAACTCCCATGTCTCTTATTCTATTTCCTCATCATTTTTTAAGCTACTACAGATAGGCGCTCACTAGAACACACTTTAGTTTTACTATGCTCTGTGACTGAAGTTAAAAGGAAACTCTAGTACCCCAATACAAGTATGACAACTCACCGGTCACTCAAACAGGGAAAGAGATGCACGCTGAGGGCAGAGAGAATAAAGAGTGGATGGCAGAAGATGATGGTTCTAATACATATCGATGTGACCAGTTGTGGAAATGAGGACTGTCTTTGTGAGGGGTACTCCTTGTTTGTGTGTGCGTGCGTGTGTGTGTGTGTGTGTGTGTAAATATTCTTGTTCCCTTCCTGGCCCCATTACTCAAAAGTTATGAAAGGGACTATGCATGTTTTTGTATATATGTTAATTCTATCACTAGGCAGAGTTATGACTTTATAATTATTTAGGAATTATAGAGGGTCTAAGGATTAATTGCTGAGGTCAAGTAATGTTTTTAAAAACCTTGATTCTAAAAGAACTTTAGTTAATATGCTGTGAGATGTTTAAATATGATGTCAGGTTTCTCAAGTGTAAGTTGTGTCAGTAATGTTACCATTTTTTTCAAATTATCTGAGACACCCACATAACCAAAAACTATAAAAACATTTAGGTTAATTCTTGGCATGTCACAATTTAGCAAGTCAGGAGCCACAAGCTTCGAGGTTCAGGATCTCTGGGCACTGGACGCTAGTTTCCTAGCGTTGGAGCATTCTGTCACATAGGCTTTTGGTAAGGACAAGCCCGCACATTTTTAACCTATACAGGACGGGGAGAGTATGAATGCAGCCAGCCCTACTAGTGGACTAAGTTTCATGACATGGGGAGAGACCAATGTTACAGGGGTCTAAGGACCACACTTCTGGGATGAATGCCTTTTGCTCTTGATTTTAAGTAGTGAAAGAACAGAAATAAGAGGTCCATAGGGCTGGCTCCACTATGAAACATGAGGTCCCTCACTGAAGGGGACAACACTGGAGACACACAGTGTGGAACTTGTGCTCCATCTGACCCTACCACACTGAGGTGAAACACTAAGGGTGTGCAACAGAACAGCAAGGGGAACAGAACATCAAAGTTCCCAGGGAATACCAAAAATAGATTGTGGGGCGGCTGAGCCCCGGTGGCGTAGTGGTTGTGTGCGGGACTGCGGCCCACTGGGATGGAGGTTCGATTCCGGCTCCCAGGAGCAAAGGCTGGGCCTCCTACTCCCACCACCAGGGCAGTGATGCCTAAAAAAAAAAAAAAAAAAATAGATTGTGGGGCTAGGCCGTAGCTCCCCATCTTTTTTTTTTTTTCCCGGTTGATAGTCTCTTGTTTTGTTGCTTTGTTTTGCTGTCTTGTTTTTTGTGCATATTGTTATCTCTGCAGCTCTATCTAGATAAGATAGGTGGGATAACAATCTGCAGGAGGAAACAAAGGGACCCAGGGTTCTGCGGGGACTTGGAAGCGGGGGAAACGGGAAAAGAAGTGTGTGTTAACAAACCCAGGAACAAGGGAACAACAAGTGATCCAAAATTGATGGTGAGGAGGGTGTAGGAGACCTGGTAGGACTTGATCAAAGGCAATGTAATGGAGAGGAATTACTGAAACCCAAATGAAGGCTGAACATGATAGTGGGACAAGAGGAAAGTAAAAGGAAAGAGAGGAAGGAATTAGGAGGCAAAGGGCACTTATAGAGGTCTAAATACAGGCATGTACATATGTAAATATATATGACAATGGGAAAATAGATCTCTGTGTGTTGGGGGCTGGTGGCCGCCCAGGCCAGGATTATGGACGCAGCCAAACTTAGCAGTTTCCTGATTGTATCTGCCGCCCTGAGACCCCTGGCGGCTGCAATTCCCTGATAAGCCTGAAGTAACTGACCTTTACTGCCATTAGGTGTTACACTGAATGTTCATTGGTTTAAAAGCACACGATATTTGGAATGGAATGTGTGCCCTCTACCTCATCTCATGCTCTGAGATAAATTCTGCTGGCTGAGCCTTGAATAAACGGAGTTTGATCAGGATTTGTCTTGCTCCTTGTCTCTGTGTCTTTTCTTCATCCAGGTTCGTTGCTTCCTAAGGTCCCCATGTGAGGGTCTCCCTGGCTGAGGCCCCAACATCTGTGCATATATTTGTAGGCTTAGTATTAGGTAGCAGACGGACAATGAGCCTCTACTCAAGTACTCCCTCAAGGCAAGAACACTTTGTTCTATTAACCTGGACTTCCATGATGCTCACCCTCCCAACGTGGTCGCTGAAGACAAAGTGGGTGCGTAAGCAAATATGATGAAGAAAGCTGGTGGTGCCCAGCTATCCAAAGATATAGCATCTGGAGTCTTAAACAGTTGAAGAGAAACAAATGTCCATCTAGCTGAGAAGCAACAAAGCCCACATGGAAGAAGCACATCAGCTAGTATGATCAGGAGGTTTCAATAGGCTCAGGTATCAGGCATCAAAGATCAAAAAATCATACTGTGAATAAGGGGGAGTTTGGAGTGGAGACCCAAGGCCCATTTGTAGGCAATTGGACATCCCCTTACAAAAGTGTCTCAGGGAGGAGACAAGCCATTCAGGGTGCAGTATAGCAATGATGAAACATACAACTTCCCTCTATATACAACATAATGCCTCCCCCCAGCCCCACTCCACTATCACCATCCCAATTCTATCTTATAAATCCGACTAGACCAGAGGTACAGATCAGAGCTGAAAACAGGGAATTCAGGACAGATAAACCCCTCATGGCCAATGTTGAGAGTAGGGATAACCAGGAGAGGAAGGGGACGAGGGAACTGATCACAATGATCCACATATAACCCCCCTCCCAGGAGGACAGACAGCAGAAAAGTGGGTGAAGGCAGAGATTGGCCAGTGTAAGACATGAAAAAAAATTATCAAGGGTTCTTGAGGGAGGGAGGGAAGCGGGAAAATGAACTGATACCAAGAGCTCAAGTAGAAAAATGGTTTGAAGATGTTGACGGCAACAAATGTACAAATGTGCTTAACACAATGGATGGATGTTGCGATAAGAGTTGTACGAGCCCCCAATAAAATGATTTTTAAAAATAAAAAGCAGAAATAAAAAATATGAAAGTAAAATGGGAAAAAGTGTTTTTGGGAAAATGGCATTATCTTTGAACCCCATGTTCCCCTGTACCTTCTGAAGCCCCCTCTTATATTGATTGCAGGCCACAGCCCCAAGGCAGCTCCCCTGCCGGCTGACTGTCAGCGCACGGCGGGGCAACCTGGGGTTGTCAGGGGCGGCGGCTCTGGGAAGTGGAGCGCCAGGCCTTTCTTCCTAGGTGCCTCGGGTTAGACTGGTGATGAGCCCAGCGGGGTGACTGCTTGCACCGGACGGACGGACGCAGCCTCTGGGTGAGGGCCCTTCGCGAGCAGGGGGCGCACGGTGGGCGGGTGGGGAGGTGGGGGGCGGTGGTGCAGCCGGGGCTGGGGGGGCCGCGGATTGGTGGA
>PVJH01038146.1:0-17302 GCA_004026705.1 Nesogale talazaci | reverse complement strand
AATGCAAACTGATACAACCATTTTGGGAAATAGTTAACTAGCTTCTTAAAAAGTTAATAGATTGGGGGGTTGAGCCCTGGTGGCGTAGTGGTTGTGTGTGGGACTGCGGCCCACTGGGTTTGAGGTTCAAATCCAGGAGCAGCTCTCCAGGAGCAAGGTTGGGCCTCCTACTCCCACCACCAGAGGGCAGTGATGCACCACCCCCCCTGAAAAAAAAACAAAAAAAATAGTTAATAGATTGGGGGCTGAGCCCTGGTAGCATAAATGGTTGAGTGCGGGACTGTGGCATGCGGGATTGGTGGTTCAAATTCAGCGGCGGCTCTCAGGAGCAGCACTGGGTAGTGCCCACGACCACCAGAGGCAGTGATGCGCCCCCCAAAAAACAAAAACAAAACAAAGAAAAGTTATTAGATTGGCTGAGCCCCAGTGGCCTAGTGGTTGTGTGCAGGACTACGGCCCACAAGGTTGGTGGTTCAAAATCCAGCAGCAGCCCAAAAGGCTGGGCCACCTATTCCCACCAGAGGGCAGTGATGCAAAAAAAAAAAAAAGTTAAAAGATTAGAACTAGATCTATGTACCTATATTTATAGGCTTATTATTAAGGTAGCAGATGGATATTGGGTCTCTACTCAAGTACATCCTCAACACAAAAACACTTTGTTCTATTAACCTGGCATTCCAATATGCTCACCTTCCCAACACTATCGCTTCAGACAAAGCAGGTGCGTAAACGAATGTGAAGAAAGCTGATGGTGCCCAGCTATTAAATCTTTAAGGATGAAGATAAACAAATGGTTATCTAGCTGAGAAGCAACAAAGTCTACATGGAAGAAGCATATCAGTCTATGTGATCATAAGGTATCGATAGAATCAAGACTCAGTCATCAAAGACCCAGAACAAAAAAATCTTATTATTGGAAAGGAGCTGAAGTGCAGAGTGGAGACCCAAAGTCCATCTGTAGGCAGCTGAACATCCCCCTTTTCAGAAGGGTCGTGGGGAGAAGACGAGTCAGTCAGGGTACAGTACAGCATTGAAGAAACATACAACTTTTCTCTAGTTCTTCAGTGCTTCCCTCTTCCCACCTCCCCCAACAATCAAGACCCAAATTCTACTTTACAAATCTGGCCAGACCAGGGTACAGATAAGAGCTGGAAACACAGGAAATTCAGGACAGATAAACCCCTCAGGACCAATACTGAGAGTAGCCATATCAGGAGGGGAAGGGGTAGGTAGGGGGAGAAAAGAGGAACCAATCACAATGATTTACCTATAACCCTCTCCCTTCCAGGGAGATGGACAACAGAAAAGTGGGTGAAGGCAGACATTGGTCAGTGTAAGACATGAAACAATAATAATAATTTATAAACTATCAAGGGTTCATGAGGGAGGGAGGGAGGGGAGAGGGGGGGTGAGAAATGAGAAGCTGATACCAAAGGCTCAAGTAGAAAGTAAATGTTTTGAAAATGATGATGGCAACAAATGTGCTTGACACGATGGACTGTGATGAGTTGTATGAGCTCCCAATAAAATGATTTTTTTAAAAAAGGTTTAATAGATATACATACAATTAATACACACACTTACCAGATAGTTCAGCTATTATACTAAGTATTTACCAAAAGAAATTCAAAACAAATTGGATAATGGATATAAACATCATGGGGAATTATTTATACATGAAAATTTACAATAATTTTATAAAATTTACAAATCTGGAATAAGTCAACATGTCCTTCAATAAGTCAGTGAGTAAACAAATTAATAAATCCAGGCAATGAAATACTACTCAGCAAAGCAATCTATAGAAACAAAGTATTGGGGGCTGAGCTCCGGTGGCGTAGTGGTTGTGCACACAACTGCGGCCCACTGGGACAGAGGTTCAATTCCAGCAGTGGGGCTGGGCCTCCTACTCCCACCACCGGAGAGCAGTGATGCCTCAAAACAAAACAAAAAACAAAAAAAAGAAACAAAGTATTGAATTATTCAACATGGATGAATGTCAAAATCATAATGCTAATAGAAGCAGCAATTCCTCCAAAGATAATCGAGGGTAGAGGAGAGAATAAGAGAGAAGAATGCACATGTAGTACAATTTCATTTCTACAAAAGTTTTTTAGAAAATGCAGTGACAAAAGGTAGATGAGTGGTAGGCTGGGAATTGTGAGAGGGAACTAGGGTGGAATGGCTTATAAAGGGATTCAAAAAAACTTTTGGGAGTGCTGGATATGTTCATTATCTTGATTTGATGATGGTTTCACAAATGTACATCTACCAAAATGAATCAGATTTTACACTTTAAATATGTATAGTCTAAAGCAGAGGTTCTCAACCCTCCTAATGCTGTGACCCTTTGACACAGCTCCTCATGCTGTGGTGACCCCCAACCATAAAATTATTTTTATTTCTTTTTTTTCCAAAAAACTATTTTCACTGCTACTTTCTAACTATAATTTTACTACTGTTATGAATTGTAATATAATTACTTGATATGCAGAATGTATTTTCATTGTTATAAATTGAACATCATTAAAGCATAGTGATTAATCACAAAAAAATGTAATTATACAGTGAAATATTTATTTCTAATTACAAATAAATGAAATTTATCTTGAAGCCTGGTGTATCCTGTACCAGGATCAAGTTCCCATGGTATAGATATTTTTTTTTTGCAGTAGTTGATGATTTTACAGTACATGATTTTACATTTACCCAGTACCAGGAATCCATGAAGAGTCATTTTACTTCCAATACTGCTGCTTTCAACACAGTAGCTGCTTTTAACTTCGACAGAGCAGGTGCTCTCTACACATTTGTGAGTGGTCTGCATAAGTACATTATGGCACCGCATACACCTGTATTTGTACAGGATGTATGTGATGGGGCTGGCATAATGATGTCATCACGTGGGACACTCAAATGTGGGCGGACCCGCCTGGAGACTTAGGAATCAGTGTCGGTTCCTGATGATCTTAAGCAACCCCTGTGAAAGGGTCATCTGACACCCTGAGGGGTCCCGACCCACAGGCTGAGAACTGCTGATCTAAAATCTATCAATTGCATCTAAATAAAACTGTTTCAAAGACTTAACTTAGAAAAAGAAAACTAAACCTCTGCAGGCCCTAGTGAGATGTTCTCTAGTTTCTTTTATACCTCAAAAAATGCAAATTGGCACTAATATCACTATTTCAGAGACAAGCAAACGAATCCACAGAAAGTTTGTCAGTATTCTTCATCAATGTCACTAAAGCTGCTACGTATCTGAGAGGGAAATTAAAACCGTCAAGCTAGTTGATTCTAGTGCTTTATAGCGTTACCACACAGCTGGCTACCTTCTGAGGGTAAGAAAATTATCTCCACAAGTGAGGCCCTCTCCAGAGGACAGCTGGGTTTCCTCCTCCTTTATATGAGCCACAGGGCCAAGAAATGTCCCCAGGGCTCTATCTGTACATCTTGGCAAGATGGACAGCAAATCCATTTCTATTTTCTACAATGAAAAATGAACACATTTATATTTGAGTGCTTAGCTTTCCCCAAGAAATAATCATACAATTTGGGAAATAATATTCCTATAGCTTTCCTGGAAAATTAATAAACAAATAGAAAAACACCAGTCAAACACTAGCTGGCCATTTCCACCTTGGTTATGTCTCTAGTTTGATATCTGTGCACTGAGTAAGTCCCTCAAGGAATGAAGCCCAGGTGACTGGGGGTGAGGGGGTGCGGCGGCGCGCCTGTTAGTCGTTCCAACATCTGACTTGGCGGCATTACAAGTAGATCCCTAGAGGGCAGTTTCTGCTTCTACCTTGTTTACCAGAGTTTTGGGGATGTACGTCTGTCTCTCTCAGTATTTGAGGGAATAAAGGGTACAAAAGAGTGGTAGCTTCATAATGAAATAATGCAGATAAATCCAATTCCACAAATCAAATTTGCGGGTGGGGGTGGAGGTGGGGTTGTCTTGTGCCAGAGGTTATTTAAAGGTACAGTGGTCAAGAGATGTAAAGGAGGCTTCCTAAGAGTCATAGCCAGCAGTTAACCTAAAAGGAAATCGCTGTTGCAACTGAGAAGAAATAAACACAGCTACGGTTCTTTGATAGAGCAGGCACAGCTTTGGCAGCGGATTCAGACAAACAGCTTGAAACCTGTCTCTGCTGGTATGAAGCTTCAGGAGCACTTGGGCCTGCAGTAGAAGTTAGTGAGATAATGCCTGAAGACATCGGGATTCAGAGAAAGCCTTGGATATCCCAGGTAGAGGGGCAGAGAAGTGTCCACCTTCCATTTTAAAAGATTAATTCAATACCTCATTTTATGGCTTCCTGGTAGATTATAATAAGGGGCTGACTTTGCAAACTAAATGCCAAAAATAAAATAGTTTTAAGATAGGACAAGGTGCACGTGTCCATGTGTGTACACAGATGCACATACACGCATGAGAGAGCTTCAAAAAGTTTGTGGAAAAACAGAATTTTAAAAATTGGAATTTTTTTCCACAAATATTAAAGATTGTGTGTGTACGTGTGTGTGTGTGTGTGTGTACGTGTGTGTAACTCCTTCTGAGAAGTTATCTCTCTCAGAGCTTCCAGAATGTAAAAGATTAGATCAATTGAATAAAACCTTGAAGGGTCAACACTGTAACTTGAAACTGATGATAGACATAGCTCTTGAGTGGATTCCACATGAATACCCAAATCTGCACATATCTCTACCTTTGCTCCAGGAAACCTCCCTAACATGGCTCTTCAGAGTTTCATAATCCAAAATCAGAGCCCAAGCAAGATCAAGTAAGGACTTCAGGCAACCCAGGGTCTTGGAAGCCCTATGGGGAAGTTCTGCTCTGTTCCACAGAGTGGCGATGACTTGGAATTCATGCGGGTTGACTTTGTTTTTTTGGTTTGTTTTAGCATGGTCCGTGTTGTTTCAAAGTAGAAAAGAGATTAGCAGCAGTATCAGAGCTCAGGAAGACTGTGGGAAAGTGGCAGCCATGGAAGGCGACTAGAAATTCAGGGAGGCACGCACTCGTGCTCTGACCCAGAGGCTCTAGAACAGACACACTGCTTACTAACAGCACTTCCAAATTTGTACTCAGTTGGCTGAATGGTCACTCTGTAAACAACATTTAGTGAAACACGCATGCATTACCTTAAACTACACTTAATTTGGGGAGGAGGGGCTACCCTTATTCCTTTATACCTCTTTCAATAGAAGATTTAGAACAAGAGTAAAATCACATCCAATAATTAAAGTACCCATAGAAAAACAGGACTAAGGAAAAGGAAAATATAAATATGTCCATCATATGACTTAACTGCTGCCATCAATGAACTTCAAATTTGACTCTACAGGGGCTGAGCCCCGGTGGCGTAGTGGTTGTGCACGGGACTGCGGCCCACTGGGATGGAGGTTCAATTCCAGCAGTGGGGCTGGGCCTCTTACTCCCACCACCAGAGAGCAATGATGCCCCCCCAAAAAAATTTGACTCTACAATTTTCCTGGCAGGCAAAGCAAAAAAGGAAGCACAAACAAATGTATAGTTGTCATTATTGGAAAGTATTAAGAATATCAGTTACGGGGCTGAGCCCTGGTGGTGTAGTGGTTGAGTGCGGGACTGCGGCCCACTGGCTTGGCGGTTCAAATCCAGCAGGAGCAAGGCGGGTAGCTCCCATGACCAGAGGGCAGTGATGCCCGCCCCCCCCCCAAAAAAAAAACAAAAAACAACAAAAAAATGAAAAGAATATCAGTTCCTCAGGAAAAACAATTTTTTTCTTAGCATTGGATTCTAAAATAACTGTTTTACATGCACTCTATGCAAGGAATATCATGTGAAAAAAAAATGATTTAACCTGCAAAGTCTCTGTAACATGGTCTCTCATACTATATAATTTCAAGAAATACTCAAGAAGTATCTTAAAGTTATCTATCTGCTATATAAGCCAAGTACTTTAGTACTTTTTAAAAAAAATACAACTCTTATCACAACCCACACATCCATTCATTGTGTCAAGCACACTTGTACATTTGTTGCCCACATCATTCAAAACATTTGCTTTTATACTCCAGTCTTGGGTATCAGTTTCTCATTTTTCTCCTCCCTCCCCCGTCCCCCTCCCTCATAAGCCTTTGATAATTTATAAATTATTTTGTCTTGTCTTACACGGTCCAGGGACTCCCTTGACCCACTTTTCTGTTGTCTGTCCTCCAGGGAGGGTTCTATGTAGATTCTTGTGGTCGTTTTTCCCTTTTACCCCACCTTTCCTCCACCCTCTCAGTATCACCACTCTCACCATTGGTCCTGAAGGGATCATCTGTCCTGGATTACCTGCTTCCAGCTCTTATCTGTACCAGTGTACAGCCGCTGATCTAGCCAGAGTTGGAAGTTGAATTGGGATCATGAGAGACGGGGGGTGGGGGGGTGGAAACATTAAAGAACTAGAGAAAAGTTGTATGTTTCATCATTGCTACACTGCACCCTAACTGGCTCATCTCCTCCCTATGACCCTTCTGTAAAGGGATGTCCAGTTGCCCACAGATGGACTTTGGATCCCCACTTCACATTCCCCCTCATTCACAATGATATGATTTTTTTGTTTTTTAATGCCTGATACCTGAGCCCATTGACACCTCATGATCACACATCAGCACTTTTAATGCAATTATTGTGGTAAAATTAGGTGCCTTGCCTGATAATAGGGTTGGTTTATACTCGAATAGTTTGACAAGATACTTATGAGACACAATTTAATGCTTTTCAAAACTGAGATACACAAACATTTTGCATATTAGTAGGAAGTCTAAGACAATTCTATAAAGCTAAGTTAAAATAATACTAAGTTAGAAAATGATTTTCCTTATTTTTTTAATTAAAAGATAATTTTATTGGGAACACTTACAACTCTTATAAAAAAATCCATATACCGACTGCATCAAGTGAATGTGTATATGTGTTGCCTTCATTGTGTTTGAGACATTTACTTTCTATTGGGACCTTGATAGCAGCTTCTCTTTTCTCCAAGGGTTCATGAGGGAGGGAGAGCAAGGAGGGAAGGGGAAAAAAATGAGGAGATGATACCAAGGGCTTAAGTAGAAGGGAAATATTTTGAGAATGATGAGGGCGACAAATGTACAAATGTGCTTTGTATACAATGGATGGATGTATGGATTGTGATGAGTTGTATGAACCCCCAATAAAATGATTTTTTAAAAAAGATGTTAACAGAACAACAACAAAAGGACCAACTGATGTATTAACACTATAACAGTGGGCATGATATTTTCATAACATTTAATTATATATACTTAATTAAAATGCATCTGATCCCAAAATTATATTTATATATTTTAACATATTTGGTTGTTATACACACACACACACACACACACACACACACACATATACAACACTATGAAAGTAAAGGAAAAAAAGGGCTGAGTCCCGGTGGCGTAGTGGTTGAGTGCAGGACTGCGACCCATTGGCTTGGCAGTTCAAATTCAGCAGCAGCAATCCAGGAGCAAGGCTGGGTAGCTCCCATGACCACTAGAGGGTAGTGATGCCCCCCCACCCAAAAAGAAAAGTAAAACAAATTTTTTCTCTGAAATTAAAAATTCTGGCATTATAGAGTTAAAATACATGTGCTAAGTAGAAATATAAAAGGGTTTCGGGCTGAGCCCCGGTGGTGTAGTGGTTGTGCGCGGGACTGGGGCCCACTAGGTTGGAGGTTCAAATCCAGCAGCAAGGCTGGACCTCCTACTCCCACCACCAGAGGGCAGTGATGCCCCCCCAAACAAACAAACAAACAAACAAACAAAAAACCAAAAAACAAAACAATAAATTCTCCTGTTTAAAAAAAAAAAAGTTTCAAAAGTTTGTTTAAAATATTCATTTACTTTTTCATTCTGCTTTCCCACGAACTTTTTGAAGTCTCCTTCACAGGGACATAAATCCAGGAGCCCTGATGTTGCAGTGGTCAAGTGTTTGGCTGTTACCTGACAGGGTGACGCGTTTCCACCCAGCAGCCTCTCCGTGGGAGAAAACCGTGGAAAGCAGTCTGCCCCGGGGATTGACGGTCTTGGAAACCCTGGGGCAGTTCCACTGTGTCCCACAGGGTGGCTGGGAGTTGGAATTAATTCGACAACAGTGAGTTTACTTTTTTTCAGTTATATGGACACATATGCGAATATAAAAGGGGAACTGTCTAGACTAAAACTTCATTTATGTTCATTTTGAGGCTATTTCTAAAACAGAAAAACATGACAGCACAGTATAAAGCAAGAGGATTAAAATGCTAAACTTACATTTGAAAACTAGGACAAAGAACGAAGCTGTATGATTCCAGAATGAGCAACCCTTCCAAACAGTTTCTCAAGCGCGAGTTCCAATTTCATTATCTTGGTGACGCTTCCTACATTTGAAGGACAAAACTGACTGGCTTTTGCCTGGTTTGAAGTGTCTAACAAGTTTATTTATAGAATGAATGCAGCCTTGCTTCTTTAAAAAGGCTCTACACCAAAACATGGTAAATGATAATAGTTGAGAAAATAGCAAACCTGCTTCCATGTCCCTGAAGGCCATTTCCCCACACCCAAATCCACAGAACTCACGTCTTTTCCTACTCATTGTCTGTGTCCTTCCTTCAAAACCAGCATCTCAAGGCTTCAAAAACTCATGAAAGAATGTAACTGAAAGGCGACTTTCCAAGAACCTTTTTTGAAATCCTTATGTACAACGTGTGTACCACACTGCGTGACAGACCTCCTTCCAGCCACATTCATCAGCAGCACGTGGCAGAACCTCCCCCAAGCACAGGACTTAAACATCAAGCCTCCCTCACTAGACTGGAAATCTCCTAGGGGCAGGGCCTATAGCAAAGACTTCCTTATATGCCAGTACGTAGCAGAGGGTCAGATCCTAAGAGCTGATCTCTTCTGAACAGCACTTCACATGGTCAATATTTCTTAAATAGCTATTGCATGCAAAGTCCTGTGCTAGGCTTTCAAAGCTGAGTCAGACATGGATTAGGCTTTCAAGGAGCTGAAGTCTAATAGGACTCCCACACGCAGTTAAGTGAAAGAAGAGATATATGGCTTTAGAGGTAAAGATAATGTGAGAAATAATGCATGTGAAGAAATTCATTGCTATATCGTTTGGGTAGAAAAAGATCGCAAAACATCTAAATGTCCATGAATAAACCAAATGCCCAAACCAAACCCACTGCCATTTAGTTGACTCTGACTCAAAAGTTATTCTGAAAGACAGAGTAAAATTGGTTCACAGGGTTTCTGAAACTGTAAATCTTTATAACAGCAGATGGCCTCATCTTTCTCCAACATGCTAGGTTAGAAGCTGAACACCTAACCAACAGCACAGCCAGGGCACCTCCTATGAATAAAGAAAACCAAACTAAACTAAACCAAACCAAGAAACTTAGTCCTTTTTAAAAAAAGAAACTAACTGTCATCATAGCAGCCCTACAGGACAGGCTAGAACTCCCCGTGTGGGTTTCTAAGACTGTACACCTGTTTAAAAACAAAAACAAAAAAAAAAAACCACCCTCATTTTATTAGCACATGGTCTATGTATCAAACGATTCAATAGTCTAGTCATATTAAGAAGAATTATACAATCATTACCCCAAATCATTTCAGAAAATATTTTTCTTTTCTCTCCCACTCCCCTATGGTTTAATCACTTTTTAAATGCTTGATTCCCCCCTTCAGCACACATTGTTTGCTCTCCCCACTCTCTCACCCTCCGTATCTCCCACTCCTGCCCCTACCTCCCCTGTACGCCCTCGCACCTCAGTTATTATTTCTATGCATCTATTCCTTCTGTGATTCACTAACTGGAAAACCCAACAGAAACAATAAAAAACAGACACAAAGTAAAGGGATAAGGGTAAAATAATAATACAAAGCTAAAAATAGAAATAATGAGTAGGAAAGAAAAGACCACCATCAATATTTTAAAAACCAGGAAAGACATTTTTATCACGGAATAATCAAGAAATACTTGCATTTAGGGCAAATTCAGGTCGGGTCAACTCAAGAGGGAGGTCAACTGACCAAGCATCGAGTTCAATCCAGTATAACTATGATTATGACGATCTCTATCTGATAGTAAAGCTGTTCAAGAGGGATCTGCCAGTGGTTTAATCAGATTAGATACTCTGAAGGTGGGTTTGGGGCACCTATTGTCCTCCATGACCTTCTACAAATTGGGTAGTTGAGACTGTAAATTTTTATGGGAGTAGAAAGCCTTGCTTTTTTCCTGCAGAGCAGCTGGGGGTTTTGAACTCCTGACCTTGAAGTTAGCGGGGCAATGCATAACCACTATACCACCAGGGTTCCTTTTCATGAGCAACGGAGTACTTAAATAAATTATGGTACATACATACAATGAAGTACAGAGCTATTAAAAGTGAGTGAGTTCTCTGTGTGTGCGTACACATGCATACACATCCACTACATAATAATTAAAGTTGCTATTTAGCGAACCCTTACTAGGTACTGAGGAGTCCTGGTGGTGCAGTGATCCATGTTGGCTGCTCTTCAAGAAAAAAGATGATGCTCTCTCCTCCTCTGAAGAGTCTTAGTCTGAGAAACCCACAGGGCTGTTCACTCCTATTCGGCAGGGTTGCTGCAGTTAAAACCCACTCAATGGCAGTGAATTTGGGTTTGGTACTATGTGCTAGGAAGGACAGAGGAGCGGAGAAGGAAGCAACATACAGAAGAAGCAGAGAATTAATAAAAAAAAAAAAGAAAAGCCTTCCTGGTTCCAATCCTTTTATAGTCCTCATTAGGTCTTTGTCCTCGAGTCCTATACGGACTCTCCTAACATGCAGAATAAAGAAAAAAAGGTAAGAAATCAGGTTAACATGAACCAAGCTCATCACACTGAACACCACTTAAAATCTATGCATTATGGTTGCTACTTATAACTCATACTTCAACTTAGACAAAACAAAATAGGAATGGTGAGATCGAGGCAGCCCTAATCGATGGAGGGTATTGGTGCCAATGACTGATGTGTGGTGCAGTCTTGGTGGAAGGACTCCTCCAGGACTAAAACCCTCACTCCCCAACTGTGGGGAGTGTGTTGGCAGCAGCACCTCTCAGGGGATTTTTGCCAGACTTCACCATTGTTACTCTCTCTTTCAAATGACAACCTTCATCTGGTAACTGCTAATGGGGAGGTGAGGAGGGATAAAAATATCCAGCCTTTGCAGACCAATTTGGCCCTCCTCTGAAGGAGCATCTCAGCTGGAGAGCTGCTCACAGGGCCCTCTGTCTTTCTGGCCCCACTCCTCCCTCGCCTCACCCTCCTCTCACTCCCCATCAGGTGTTGACCCTGAGAGCATCCCCCAATTAACTTCCTGCATTCGGTTCTCCTGAAGAGGTTGCTTATTCCTAGGACCTTGATCACAACACAAAAGAAACAGGATGAGTCTGATAGCTAGCTAGCTTAGAGAAAAGAAAAGGGCGTCGTCCATTGTGCATTCTAGGAGGTTCAAGGTACATGGCGCATGATCAGAGGTCCAGACTTTCAGCCAGGAAAACAGCACCTGTGTTGGCTCATTTAGACCAGGTGAATTCAATTCAGCCAGTGGGTTCGACCAGCGTCATCAACCATGCCTCCCTGGCAAAAGACTGAAAAGGTAGGAGCCTGGAGCCAGTGGGGTGGGGGTGGTCTCTCTCGAGCAGCTTCCCGGAGATAGATAGGGGTGAGGGATCTTGTGGGTGCCTGTGTGAATCTGAAACTTTTAAACTTTCATAAAACTCATTTTGGATCACAAACCAGGCTTTGGCTTAAATTCTTTCTCATACGGAGCCAAGGACTGAGGTATATATCTCCTCTCGAGAAATCTAACAAGGTCATTTTGAAAAAGTGTGGGATTCCAGGTGAAGATGTCCAACCAAAAAATTAGAAATGTGAACTCAAGAAAAAGATCAGGCAGGAAATAGAGTTGGAAGTGACTCACTGATCACAGCTGAAGCCATGTGATTTTACTATGTATCCATGGGAAAAGATTGAGGAGAGGAGAGTCAAGGTAACGGCGTTAGTAAATGATGAGATTTCAGAGGTTGGACAAGAAAGAGCAGACGGAATAAGGAGGCCCAGAGGAAAGGGGAGAGTCAAAAGCATACAAAGTTAGGATCAATGAAAGGATTTCTGGAACGTCTGCAGGCAACAACAGGAAATAATACCAAAAAAGCTAAGAACAAGCACATTAACAAATGCTTAACAAATTCTTGCTAATTGAGTTTAATGGGACACATGGCCTGCAGGATGTTGAGCTTTTGGAGAACTGTCTCCAGCAGCTTCTGTCCTATGACAGCAGGCACAGAGTCTAGCTCCATTTCTGGAGCACCCCCCCCCCCCCACCATTGGGTTGGTAAGCAATCAAAAGCTGAAATGGTGCAGCACATCAATCTAACTGAGCCAAGAGACACTTCAGCTGCCAAAGTTGGAAGAAACTGCCTTCTTCCCAGAGCATTCCCAGGGATCTCCTGAACAAACAGCTGGGATCCTTGAGAAGGATCTATGAACAGTCTCTATGAGCCAAATCACACCCCACTCAAACCCACCGATTTTCAAATATATAGATCCAATTCCAATACTTTTTGTCCCCCTTCCCCTTCATCAGACTAGAGATATGAACACAAAGACGTGAGATCATCATTTACACACATCAGCAACTTCATCAGTGCGGAATGCAAATTATTAACCAAGACACCCTAAAGTTAGTGGCAAACCCGACAAACAGGTATTATTTGACCTCCAGTTATTGGCTAAACAGTGAGAATTTACTTTCTATGAAGAGAAGGAATTTACCTCCTGCTCCTGTGCCCAACACCTCTATGTAATTTCTTCAGTGACTCACTGACTTTCCCCATTCGCCTGTGGGCGTGGCTGGGGGGGACTCCCCACAGCTAAATGCTCACCCCAATTCCTCTTGCCCAACCTGCACTCAACGGCCAAGGCACAAAGCATCAAGGAGCCAGTGTGTCCATGATTCCCGCAGAGATCTGAAAACCTGCTGCGGTTCCAAAAGTCAGCACCCATTTCAAATCTGATCAGCATCTCTGAAACTCACAGTTACCATACAGCTGAGTAAAATATTTTTTCATAAATTTAACGCCAGCATGTCTGTATTTGGAAACTTTGAAAATACATGTTGTATGGTTTACTGCACTGGAAAAGGTGCCAACAGAGTTTCAAAGGAAGGGAAGTGTATAACTGTTTCCTTTCAAATGCATTTTCCAATGGGATCCATTAAGGGAAAAGGCTGGAACTAACTAAAACATTATTAAAAACTGTTATGGAAAGAGACAGGGAGATGGAAAAAGATAGACCAAAAAAAGTGAAATACATAACCAAAAGTGAGACAGACATATACAGGGAGAGAAAGGGGATCTGGGCAGAGAGACAGGTTGGCCTGGGAAGTGGGGTGAGAAGGAGTGTTGTCTGGCAGCCACTGCTAGTGGTTTCGTATTGTTGCAGATCAATCGATCAGGACTGCAGTGCTGCTGGCCCAGTGGCACAAGGCAAACCACAGAGCTGGCTTCATCTTCGGCACTTGCGAACTGCTGACCTTCAGTTTTCAAACCAAAAATATTCTTTGGGAAACAGTAATACCAGGTTCTGCCCGTCCAGCCAAGCAAAAAACAAGAACTGCTAACCTGAAGTAACACCCTATTCAGTTACATCAGGCACCAAACCCTTCACAGACATCAACCAGTAAGTCTGAAGACCTGAAACCACACCCTACTAAACTAGCTCCAGGTTCTGACTCAAACAACTAGGCAGTGATAACCAGAAATGCTCAAACAAGTGACATGGTGTTTCAAAGTTGGCTTCACCAGAGCACACTCAAGCAGGAAGGCCAGCTCTCCTCTTTCAGAGCCAGAGATACAGCAATTCTTTCTGAGGTCACATGTGCATGACTCCAGTGGAATCTGCATGCAATGCTCAGGGCAGGGTTTGGCACTGCTTTACAAAGTCATTACATTTCTAGACCAAAAAAAAAGAAAAGAAAAGAAAAAGAAAGACAGTAAGAAAAATTAACAGTTTGCAGTGAGTGCCCTTTTGTTGTTTTTACTAAATCCATCGATGCTTGGGTGATGCTAAAATGTCCTGCTTCATCCAGAGTACTTCTGAGAGGGTGTGCTGTTAATAATCGATGAGAAGATCTAGTCCCTGAGCAAACCAGGATGTACAGTCACCCATGCTAGCCTATGCCACCAGAAACATTGCTGCTCCCTGAGTATTATAAAACTATAGCTTAGAAGAATCTTTTCTGAAAGCTAGGACTGCTCCTGATTAGTGCCAAAGCACTTTCTTTTTGAGCTCCTCCAATGGAGAGGTAAACAAATCAATTAAGTTAACTGCAAAAACTAACAAGAAAGATTGAGCTGACAATCAGGATTCTGGAGGAGCTCAAAATTCCAAGCAGTGGCTTCAGGGGAAAAGGGAAACATGCCGCAGATGGAGCTGTTGAGGCTGATCCATGGGGCCCCTCAGTGCTCGGCCGATGCCTCATCCAGCTTCAAACAGCCCAGTGCAGGGCGGGCAGACCTTGGTGCGAGTTTGCCGCGTTCCAGGCCATCATTCTTGAGGGTGTAATAACCATGGGCTGTAGCACACATGTTGAGGGATGAGGGAAAAAAATAAACAGAGAGACAAAAGAATGAGGATGCACTGCCAATTTCAATTGTGCAGCTTTTATTTTTAAATGCTTATCAAGCTGAGAGAGAGCAGAGTTCTTGGAAAACAAGGTTTCCTTTTTTCCAATGCCAGCGTAAAACACCCTCAAGGACGGGCACTGCACAGGCTGTAACGGCAGGCTCTGCACCCTCCCTCCCAGCAGCACAGTCCAGCGCGGGTCCAGGCTGCTCTGATTTCGGCTGAGCCGAGAACACGAAATAACAGGCCCATTGCCTCTGGTAAAAACTGCTCTTTTTAAATTTTTTATTAATCTCCAAACTGGCTGTGTTAGAATTACAGCCAATTACCCACCAACTCTCTTCAACAATAAAATAAATTTGTAAAAGGCCTAATTACTACTTTTACTGAACTACACTGCCTGGGGATCAAGTACAGGGAGTCAAGGGCTCAACCAGTCATCAGCTAGGGGGATGAAGGAAAGGAACCAGGGGAGGACAGAGTCATGTGCCAGAGAGACCTTGAGGTCCGGAGACAAGACTCGGAGCCCAGGCCCAAGAGGAAAGCCGAGGGCATGGAGCCTGTTGGTCTGACCAGCACCAGGAGGATCCGTGCCATCGTGCAACATTGGGAGGCCTGTGTCACGAGTTGCACGGGCCTCCACTGCCCAGACTCCAGCTCAGCAAAAAAAAAAAAGAGAACTGCAGTCCAAGACAGATGGTTCCTGCCTGGATGCTCAGCGGAGCCTGATGAGTGGGACTGGTAAGGAAACAAACAACTGTCCTTCGCACCTAACCCGCTCGGTGCCTCCACCCCAGGCCAGGCCCGCACGAAACAGCAGCAGTGGCAGTGGGCAGTTGCATGAGAACCGTGTCATTAATGTGGGAAGAATGCAGCAACTCCTGGGCTGAGTCCTGCCCCTCAGCCCGGGACACTGACGGCCAAGCTGGCAATGTTACTGGTCAACTCTTACTCGGGGCTGGGGCCAAGACATGCGACTAGAAACCAGTCCAATCAACTCTGACACGCTCATTTAGAATTCAAGTGGCTTCAAAACTCCATGGGAAAAGAGGAATTGAAAGATATTGGCATTTTCCCACAGACTTTTTGATGCCCCCACCCCCCATACATGAAATAAGCTTAAGCAAAATGGAAGGCTGTAGCCATCAATCGGAATAGTGTCTGGGGTCTTACAGGCTGTATCCAAATAAGCAGCCATCTAAGTGAGGATTTACCTCAGTCCACATCAAAGATAAACACCAGCTTGTGTGATCCAAAAGTGACAATAACACATTCCAAACACGACGACGGGAGAAGTATCAGAGTATAAACTAAGAACACTCCATCTGTACAAGGCAATGGGCGACAGGGCATCTAGTCAGATTAGGTGGGTGGCAGATGCCCTCTGGCCACAGGGAAGGGTCTTGTAGAGTTTTACTATTGCAAACCTGATGGTGCCGGATTGAACTTGATGGCCTCCCTCTCGACTCAGCCTGAATTTGTTCTAAGAGCAAGTATTTTTTGCTGGTTCCATGGCAAAAATTCCTTTCCAGGCTTTTTAAACATAGGTGGTGGTCTTTTCTTTCTTCCTCATTATTTGTATTTTCATATTATTATTTTATCTTTACCACGAGGAAAAAAAAAAAAGAAGGGCAGAATGTGTCATTTTTAATGGTCCATGAAGAAGAACCTTCAAAGGCAAATCTCATGTGTCTCTTGCTGGGAATTGGTTAAACATGATTTCTTCTTCAGAGATCACAAAACCAAGCACTGCCAAAGTATCTCTCTTGTAAAAAAAACCTGATATGGCAGGTGAGTGAAACCTGTGAGGGGACCTTCCTTTGGGGGATGACTGGTCTGGAAGGTAGTATTTCACTGAAGCAGAAGAGTCTGAAGTTCCTCTCGGCATGCCACGTGACTAATCTCAAAAATCAAAGGACTCTCTTCATCGGAGGGTTACGGCATGAAGTGCCATGATACCAATGCCACAACTCCATGGGCCACTGGAGCCTTTCAAACTAAGCTGCCAGCTAGGGAGCTAAGGAAAGCCGTGGATAAAATGCAGCACTGGTAGAGTAATTAATTTTTTTCTTAACTAGGATTACATTAATTTTCAAGGACTAATGAAGTCCAGCTGTGATGGGAAGAACGGCTGCTGATGCACAAAGGCACTTGTGCGTACATTATAAACACACACACACACACACACACACAGACCTATAAAAAGGATCCACTATAACAGGATATTTTTAGTTTCTACAATGCTGCACTAAAAATACAGCTCTGGCTGATACATCATGGCAGAACTATTCTCTCTCTGTCCCTTCAGGAACAGTTTAAAACATTTATTTTTGTTTCCTTTTGTGATGGTCAGAGTAGAGAGAGAAAATAGCAACTCATTGATAAGAGGAAACGAGAGAGACATGAAAAATTGAAAACTACCTAAAAACTCATGGAGAGGTTTATTTTATTAGTTCTTAATAAATATCTTGCAGATTTCCTCAGGAAATACACCAGATCACATGTAAAATAGTTTGATACTGATGTCAACTGCATCAACATATGAAGTCTATTAGGGTGAAGCCGCAGCAGGGTGATCAGCGTGCTGAAAAACTCCACAGTACTTGGGGAGGGGGGCGGGGGGGGGGG
>PVJH01038145.1:0-17386 GCA_004026705.1 Nesogale talazaci | reverse complement strand
TGGTGGTGGTGGTAAAAGCATCCAGGAAAACAGGGAGGCTTTCCGTCCTTTAAGTTTCCTCTTGGAGAGCCATCGAGGTGCTCCTTCAAAGTTTGTTTCTTACCTTTCCACCTTTGAACAATTGATTTTGATTAGAAACATTACGCCCCGCATTTGCGTTGACATCCCTGAGTACAAACAGTCATATTAATGTTTTTTAAAAAACACAATCATGACAGGGACATCAATCCTTTGCCTGGCGTGTGAAGGCCTGGCGCATTAATTGGCTGTCAGATTCTGAAGAAATAATGGATTAATGTGCTTGATCGTAACGCTCTGTTCAGAGACTGAAGTTTGATCCTGATGTCCCCAGTCTCTCTGCTTAATGCAATTACAGATATGCATGCAGGACATTTGAGTGGATTGCATTTCATTAATATGATTTGAGCGGACAACATTAGGCTGCTGTCGGGTCGTCTCTGACAGCTAATTACTAGACTGAAGCGTGGATACTGCCAAGGAACAATGGTGCCCTTATTGGGGCCATTAAGACAATAGGGGGGAAAAACATGCTTTTAAAACACTGAGATAGTAACTTCCCATCCTTGTCATGAGCCATGAAGATCACTCAGTGTGGGAACTTGGTAGGAAAGAGGTGGACGAGTTGCAGAGCAGTTGCCAAGAACGGGCCTCCTGCCCGACTTCACAGGAATTAGAGTCCCAAATGTTAACCGATTGTTCCTGTACAGGAACTGAGAGGTCCTCGCTGGGGTGGCATCGGTTTGTGGGTTCTTCCAGGGGGACGAAGGATGCTCACTGATCACGCAGACCCTTGTCCTCTCAATGTCTTTCAAATGAGATAAAGTCGCAATTTGAAGCACCCATGATTTCTATTTTTCCCTTCGAGGGAAAAAGCGGCCCTGGTGTCGGGGTGTTTGGGCCATTTGGAACATCGTACTGACGAAAGTTTGACCTCTCGGGGCTCTTTCTGGCTCTGAAGTTTGTCCTCTCGGGGCTCTTTCTGGCTCTGCAAACCTGGGGCCTTGCTCATCCCATTCATTCGAGACGCATCCAGTTTGCTCTCTGTGTGCCTCCAGGACCACCGGCTGCCGGGGAGGAGATGAGTAAGACACCACTCCTTGACCCAAGACCCTCAAGTCCTGTGAGGGTGACAGACATTTTAAAAAAAATAAACAAGGGCTGAGCCCCAGTGGCGTAGTGGTTGTGCGCGGGATTGCGGCCCACTGGGACGGAGGTTTCAATTCCAGCAGTGAGGCTGGGCCTCCTACTCCCACCACCGGAGAGCAGTGATGCCCAAAAAAACAAACAAAAAACAAATAAAATAAATAAACAAATGAGACAGTGACGGGTGGTCATAGGTGGGTGTACAGGAAATTTTTTTAGAAAGAAAGAAGCCTTCAGCCTTCTCAGAGGAGACAATAACATAGGAGGCAAACTTGAAAAAATGACCAGGAGCTCACAGGATTGTTGGGTGGTAAAAGGGTTGAAATTGTTGGACTGTAGGTAGGGTTGAAGTTGTTAGACTGTAGGTAGGGTTGAAGTTGTTGGACTGTAGGTAGGGTTGAAGTTGTTGGGCAGTAGGTAGGGTTGAAATTGTTGAACTGTAGGTAGGGTTGAAGTTGTTGGGCTGTAGGTAGGGTTGAAATCGTTGGGCTGTAGGTAGGATTGAAATTGTTGGGCAGTAGGTAGGGTTGAAATTGTTGGGTGGTAGGTAGGGTTGGTGCCTAAATGGGGCAGCTGTTCAGAGGCTAAGACGGGGGATCACTGGGCTGTGTTTCCTACATAGTTAGGCTCTGGCTTAATGGTCTGTCTGAAACCCAAATTGGAATCATGATCTTAGCTTCGTGGATAAGTGTGTGTTTGCAACCTTGAGTCACCTTTGGACTAGGATCCTCAGAGACTCAGGGATGATCTTGAACTTGGTTCCAGAACACATGAGTTCTCGCCCGAGAGCACCCCCTTTAATAGCTGTGTTGTTCACTGTCGTGGAGTCAGCCTGCCACTCCGGGCGCAATGAAATGAAATGCCCAAGCATCCCGTGCCATTCCCATGATCAATTGCAGATCAGACTGTTGGGATTTGTAGGGTTTTCATTGGCTGGTTTTCGGAAGTAGACCACAATGAAGTCTGGCTTACTCTAGAAGCACTGGAACCGGCTGAGCATCTTCGTGGCCTGCACACCTCCACTAGCAGGTTTGTGGGGTGTGGGGTGGCTGAACTTGATGCTGACTTGAACCTGGCTCTTGGACCTGGATCTTCCACATGGAAGGCAGGCATTCTACCACTGAACACCCAATCCCTGGTCAATCAAATCAAATCAAATCAAATCAGCTATTCTCCGTTTTCACCTGGATGAAATAAGATAGTATCAGCCTTTTCTACATTATGGATGGATTACATGTGAGAGCAGAGAGGACCAGGGCTGCTTCAGAGTGGCAGAACCAGGAATTAAATCCAGCAGGGCCACCTCCAGAGTCCGTCTGTTTTGTCCTGCCCAGCTTCCTTTGGAAAAGCAGTGTAAGAACAGAGCCATCGACAAGTAGGAAGCTCATGGAGGTCTGGCCTCATCTTGAGAAACACGGCAGGAGAAGTCCTCGCACAAAACATGTGTCATAGCAGGAAATTCTCAAGCCAGGACCCTCTCAAAAGGTGGGCCCTGCTGTTCCCCTCGGAAAGGGGAAGAGCCTCCGGCAGCCTGGCCAGCTCCCTGTTACCCAGGATGTCATCCCTACTCCTGCCCTACTGGAGTGGGTTTCCCCCGGAAATCTTGGCAGGATTGTGGCAGAGACACATCCTCCCAGAAACAGATCCCAGAGACAGATCCTCCCAGCTTCTTCCCAAGGTGCCTGATTTTCTCTCAAACTGCTAGCGGGAAAGAGAGTTGGAAACTTCATCACGTGGTGGTGGTCGAAGCAAGCACCCTGGGGTCTCCTGGCCTCCCCTGTCTCCCCTACAATCTGTTCCCTACGAGCCTCCTGCCTGTCACTCACAGCCACCAGGTCACCACCCTGCATCAGCGCTTCTCGAGCGTCTCTTAGGCACCTCTGCAGGTGCTGGTTCTATGTCAGTCATTTTAAAGGCAGGGCTTCATTTTACTTGGGTCCACAGTCAACACCCAGGGGAGCAACAGTCAAGAAATCAGATGATGTATTACACCGGAGAGATCTGAAAAAAAAAAATACCCCTTTAAAGGATTAAAAGGGCAAAGAGGGGCTGAGCCCCGGTGGCGTAGTGGTTGTGCGCGGGACTGCGGCCCACTGGGACGGAGGTTCAATTCCAGCAGTGGGGCTGCACCTCCTACTCCTACCGCCGGAGAGCAGTGATGCAAAAAAAAAAGGGCAAAGAGGACTGAGGTGAGTCTGACTCGAGCCAAGGGACTTCTAAGGGTCTCACATCACATGTGTGGGCAAGTTAGACATTGCAAAATGAGTCCCTTTGAATTACGCTGTTGGCAACAAATAGTCTCGACCGCAGACTGCCCAGAGAACAAGCACATCTGTCCCGGAAGAAGTACAGCCACCACGCTCCTCAGAAACAAAGATGGCAAGACTTTGCTCCACTGACTGTGGACACAGGGTCAGGAGTGACCAGTCCCTGGAGAAGGGCATCCTCTTTGGTAAAAACAGAAGGTCAGCACGAAAGAGGAAGGCCCTCAGCAGGATGGACTGGCACAGTGTCTGTGACTTGGTGGTCGGAATGATTGAGAGGCTGGTACAGGGGTTCGCCAGGAGCAGGAATGAGCTTGACGGCATTTAACAGCAACAGAGATCCTAGGTTAAACCTCGACTCCCCCTGACCCAAGCTTCATGTCTCCGGTGGTGCAGCCCCTGTTAAAGAACCACTGAACTGGGGCGTGCAGTTCACTCTTCCTTAGGCACTTGGCACCCTCCATAACCTCATTCCTGTCTTCCTCCTGCCCTGGCCCCTCCCGCTACACATGCACATTCACACGTGTGTGCCTACACATAGCATCCCCTTATCTGGCAGGGCAAGATCTTAATACTTGGCATGTCAAAAAGCCGCGCCCCCTCGGCTTCAAGTGATTTCTGGTGCTTGGTTACCCGCTGAGTGACAGAGGCAGGTCTCCAGCTTTTCCCCACAAGATGGCTCAGACCCCCAGAGGTTGGATTTTTATTTGGAGCACAGAGTATTGGGGCCTTCCTGCCATGCAAAAGACTCTTCATTTGATAAATTTTTTGAATGACGGAGTATCCGAAACCTAAAAGAACTGAGAGCGTCACCCTTTTGGTCCCATTGGCAATTCCAGCCCTCGGAGTTTTCAACTGGACCAGTGAGTTACTGCTCCTGCGCCTGCTCTTGGTCTTCTGATTGATCCCCAGGCCGAGAGGGACTTGGTGCTGGGGCAGGAATTGGGTGCTTGGAAACATGAGTTCCTGCCCTGCCTCCCTTGATACTCTCATGCCTCATGTCATGGAATGTGAGCTCCTTGGGACAGGGCCCCTGCCTTTGTCATCGTTACATGGCACAGTCCCCGTTACAGCTCAGGGAGAGCTGGGGTGTCACAGCCCTGCCTGCTCACCTGAAGCCTATCACAGCATGTGGGGGAGCCTGCTGCCTCGGCAAGTGCCTCTCCACTGGTGGCCACATGTGTCATTATTCGTCCCCAGGAGCCTCATTGGGTAAGCACAGAAACCCCTGCTTTCTTCTCTGAATTTCATTTGCTAATTTCTCCATGGGTGACACCGCTCTGCCAGGGCCTGCTTCCCTCCTGTTACCTGGCGAGCCTGTCTCTAATGACTCTCTCCCTAACGAGCCTCAAACAAAGAGATGATGGCGGAGGATAATGCATCAATCCTGCCGCTCACTCCCCGGCCATTGCCGCGAACAGGCTCAGCCTTGCTTCACAGTCATTATCACATGTCGCACGGTCTCGGGGACGCGGGGATGATTTGCCAGCTCGGTACCGCTGGATTTTTACTAAGATGACGGCAGAACAGAAAACCCCTCGTGTTAAACACACGCGCGCCCACACATACGTAATTAGTGCTGACAGATCGCCTCCTCCAACTTTCCCACATGCACCTATCCATCCCCACACAACGATGTCTCCTCCAGTGGCTGGCCTGCCATCTGAGACCTTCCGGATCTCCCCTTCTCACTTTCCACCGCATTCTCCTGCCCTCTGGTCCCCGGGTGCGTGCAGGGTGCCTCGAGCCCACCTGCCCCAGTTCATTCCCACTCCAGGATATTACTCGCGCTCTTTCTTGGCCGGCCGCACGCTTCCTGCCGCGGTTGACTAGGCTTTTTAGACCCAGCTCAAGTCTCACGCTGTTTTTCGCGGAAGGTTTTTTCCTTGTTTTTTTTTTTTTTTTTTATTGGCTCAGGTGGGATTGAGCTCTTCCTCTTGTGTGCCTTCTTCATACTCAGGCAAACCTCTGTCCTAATAGCTGCACCCTTTATCCTCCTTACTTCTGTTCCTGGAAGTTGTCTCCTCCGTGATCCTGAAAGCGGGCCCCGGCAGAAGCTGCACCCGAGCCCTCAGTGACCCGCCAGTGCTCAGGAGAAATCCTGTGAATGGGAGGAACATTTGTGGAAAGAGTGGGGCCTGGGCTCCCCACGATGGGCATCACGTCCGTCGGTTTTCCTGTGTCACAGTGTGCGCACGCCACCGCACTCCCTGGGTGGTCAAGTCCAATACCCAGGAGTTAGAGATGGTGCTGGCCGTCTCCGTCTTGAACCCACCCACATTTGGAAGGGAGGAAGAACCGGTTGAGGAGATGTGACCAATTGTGTGACCAATATGACCTGGAGAAAGTGAGACTTTGCAAGCAGAGTTCTGAGGAGGCTGGGGCCTCCCGGGATCTTAATAAGAAGTGTACATTTTCATGAGGACTCCTCGGTGCCTCATGTGAAATGACAGGAGGGCCATTCACACAGAGTCTTCAAGTGGAGAGGCTCTTACAGTTCTGTGTGCTTGCCAGAGTCAGCGGAGAGCCAGGGAATCGTCAGGAGTACTCACTGCTCGCCTTCCTCTGGAAGCTCTTAGAAGGCAAGGGAGGGACCTTTCCACTTACACACTACAAAGGAAGGGCCCACGGTGACTCTCTTGACAACCTGAATTGTACAAGCAACCTGTGAGAGATGTCCAGGAAAGAAAAAAAAAAACACCTATAGCCTCCCAAGAAGACCACTTAAAAGAGAAAACACCTTTTGCTGTATAAGGGGGGTAAGGGTGGGGCTGCTTCAAAAAGTGAGAATGTGGATTTAAGAGATCAAAGCATCTCCCCCCACCAACTCGTTGAAGCCCCTTCAGATGTGCTGGTTATTGGCTGTCTGCCAGTCACTTTGCGCCATGATCATCCTTTCTCTCTCAGCGTTTTCAACCTCAGAGTTAATAGGATTCTTCTAGGACACCCATCCTCCTCTCATCGCATGTGTCTTCTTCAGCAGGTCTCTGACATTTGGGAAACTTGCTCTCATCCACACCCGAAACCCTCATACCGTCGTTTTCATTGAGTCGTCCTTGTTTGAAGCTCGGTAGCCACATAGCATGGGCATTGCTTGCTGGCAATTTCCCTGTCCCTATTAAAAGAGGAGCCCTGGGGATATCGTAGTTACGCATTGAGGTGATGACCACCAGGTTGGCAGTTCAAAGCCAGTAGCTGCTATTGAGAGAAAGATGAGACTTTCCACTCCCACAAAGAAGCACAGTCTTGGAGACCCAGAGAGGCAGGTCCGCCTGTCCTGAAGGGTCTCTGTGAGTCAGAATTGACTCAGTAGCAATGGGTTTGTTGTTGTTACTTAAAAGACCACAATCCGGGCTGAGCCCCGGTGGCATAGTGATTGTGCGCGGGACTGCGGCCCACTGGGACGGAGGTTCGGTTCCAGCAGTGGGGCTGCGCCTCCTACTCCCATCATCGGACAGCAGTGATGCCCAAAAAAATAAATAAATAAATAAAAGACCGCAATCCACTTCCACTAAGGTACTCCTCCTCAGGCCCCTCAGTGTTTGAAAGGCTTTGGTTTGTCAGTGTCTATGCCCCCCATGGAGCCAAATACCCCAAGATGGTCTGAGAGTCCCTTCCTCAAACCCTCTGTGGACCAACACATTAGCCACTAGCAGCAAGGGTCTCTTACACACACTTGAAATAGCGTTAGTGTGAATAGCGGTGTGCTGGTAACAGGTAAAATACTCATAGATTCCAAAAACTATGGCAGGAAGAAAGCAGAAGGTGAGGGGAAGAATGTGAAATTCAATCATTTTCTATATTGAAAACATGATGAAATTGTAATTTTGACACATCCTGAGTAAAATAAAATACATTATTAAAATTCATTTCGCCTATTTTCCATTTCTCCTATGCATCTAGAAAATGTTTAATTAACTATATAAATTAACTATATTAATAACTCATTCTGTTTGGGCTGAGCAGTTTGCGTTTCTCTACCTCTGTTCACGTACCTTCAGGTGACACTGTTGGTGTTTTCTTTTGGGACCCATATCACACTGTTGCCCATTGCTGGACATGAATCGAACATAAAATTCTCTTATACCTGGCATATAAATTGCTTTTAAAACAGGTCAGCTCTAGCCAGTACTTGTAGAGTGGAAGGTTTTGAACTTACGTGTAGGGATTTACATTTGCCCTCAATACATCTCAGCTTATTAGTTTCAGTCCACTGTTCCAGGCTCCTGAGAATTTTTTAAACTCTCTCTGTCACCATCCCTTTTACCGACACAATCAGCACTTTCTATGTTTTCCCCAAGTCACTGTTCGTGATATTGCCTAGAATTGGCACCAGGAAGGAGTTGGGCTTCACGCAGAACACCGGTAGTTTTGACACCAGCAGCAAGTCCACCAAGTTGCCTGTGGCTGTTCAGTCTAAGTTTCTCCCTTCTCTCCGTCAGGCATCTGAGGTTCTACCAGCTATCTCACTGAAACCGAGGCACCTCCCCAACACCCTGCCATGCCTTCAAGCTGCCTGGCGACCTTTCGGAAAAAGCACACTTAAACTCTGGCAAAAGGCTGCTTCATTCATTTCTCTCCGTAAGCACTTCAGACACCAATGGATAAGCTTATTTGTACTCGTGTGTTGCTAGATAAGGTCTGAACTTGATATTTGCACCCGCTAGTGTAAGGTGTAAGGGGAGCCTTCAATGCTACGGGCAGAGGGAGAACTTCATTTAGAGTTCACATCCTGTGGCAAAGTCAATAGGAAGAATTTGGGGGAAATCCCTGGGATATCTTGCCCGTGGGAAAAGCCAGAATTGTTCGGTGCCCTTTAGGTGAATCCTTGCTGAAGAAGGGTGGCAAAAACCCAGTCAGCACCATTGTGCAGACCAGGACTCTGAGGCGGGAACGTGTCCTTTGTGTGCTTCCTGCTTTCCTCGCTGTTGGCGCCTGTCCCTTGCTCCCGGAACGTGGCAGAAATAAGCCTCGAGCCTCGAGCTTTCTCTCTGGTGCTTTCGGCATTAGCTTCTGCAGTCTCCAACCATATCTCTGCTTTCCAACTAGGGCTGTAGGTTCGATTCGCTCCTCCGGCCACAGCCACACATGCATGGTTTTGTGTGTGTGTGTGTGTGTGAGAGAGAGAGAGAGGGAGAGAGAGAGAGAGAGAGAGAGAGAGAGAGAGAGAGAGAGAGAGAGAGAACACCAACGAACAGGAACTGGAAGATATTTTCTCAGCCAGCATAGGGCAGAGGGGAAATCTTGTTTCCTTCTGTGCTTTTGAAGCCTTTGTTACAGGAGATGTCTCGAGTGTTGGAGGCTAGAGGGGAGCTTTTGCAGCCCTCCCGCCTGGCCGCATTGTAAGCGTGACATCTTTCCTGGGCGCGCGGCAGACCTTTCTCCTTTCTTTGGGGATGATAGATGGGGGGAGGCCGGCACCACGCAAAGGCTCCCATTTGCAAGCTCGTCGCATGAGGGGTCCCCAGCGGGATTTCTGGGTTATGGAGCACCACCACCCCCCTCGCCCAGCCGGAGGAGAGTGTTTATGTAATGTCAACATCGTGTTTTAACCGTGTCCCCACGGAATCAACATCCTTTGGCTTTGTAGCTCGGGAGACCTGCGTCCAGAGCGTGTCTCGTCCAAGGTCATCGGGTAGGCGGCCGTCTGCAGGGCTGAGTCTCTTGCAGAACTAAAATTGGGACGGGGTTCTCACGCGGCTACACAATTAGTAGAAATTAGTAGAAAATGGAGAGTCGTGTGGCTATCGCACCCACTCCGGTGAGGCTGTGCACATGGGCTGGACAGTCAGGTCCACTTCTCCAATTGTCTGCTACAAATCAGACTCCTCCGTTGGGATCTCTCAGAGGACACAGTATCTTTCGAATTTGAAATTAGCTGCACGTAATGAATTCTGGGTTTTACATATTTATTACCATTGTCCGGGCTCCCTCTGGCTTTGTAACCACTTCTACTACCCGGCCGGGCTCCCTCCTGGGAGCACATGAGGGACGCGGGGAGGTGCTGGCAGTCACCGAGACTGCTGGGGCAGAGGATGCAATGCCTGGTTCCCAGCTGAATCAGCCGTGTTCACCGCGGGACTCAACCCAAAACAAGCCAGCCACCCAGCCCACTGCCATCAGTTCAATTTCCACTCATAAGGCGCCTGTAGAACAGGGCTGAGCTGTATCATGGGTTCCCAAGACTGGAGCCTCTTCCTGGGAGTAGAGGCCTCATTTCCCGCCCATGGAGCAGCTGGTGGGCTCAAACTGCCGACCTTGCAGCCAGCAGCCCGACACATCAACACTATGCCACAGGGCCCCTTTCGCTGACGCTAGCAAAAGTGTGCACTCAGTCTGCTCTGGCTCACACCCTGTGCTGATGGCTGGAGTGTGGCCAGGAAGGAGAAACAACTGCTGTCCTCAAGATCCTGTCTCATGGAAAGGCCAGCTCACGCTCAATCGGAAGACATAGTGTGAACTACTTACTGAGTGGAAAGCTGGGTGTGTTCTGCAGAGAATTCCAGGAGGGAGGCCCCAGGCCTGGGCACTGGTCTCGAAGAAGGCACCCTGGCCCGACTGCATGACTGAACGCAGCTTAGGTAGCCCTCGAGGCCGTTTGTCTGTAACGTGAGGATCGTCTATATGTACGTGACCCGTAGAGCCCCGTATGCTAACAATCTCCTTTCAGAGTAGTTGGCATACTGCTAAATGGGAACAGGTCTTTACCCCCACCCCCGTGTCTTCAATTATTCGGAAGCCATCGATTTTGCAGAACATCGTGTGTGTTGACATTCTTGTGGTGGTGCTTGTGATAGTTCCGGCCAGAAAGGTGGTGGGAAATATTCCTTGGGCTCTCGGGAGAGAGCTTCAGGGAACAGGAGTCTTGTAGGCAGCTTCTGCGTCAGAAGGTGTCCTTAGGAAACTGCATGCAAGAGAGCCATTTGAGGGCCACAGGTGTCGATCTGCGGCGGGGGCTGGGGAAATGAGCGTGAAGTACTGAACCAGGCAGTGCTGCTGAAACGTCTCGAGACTTGGCCAAACTCTTGCAGGACGGACTTCTCTTGGTTGTTGATCGGGGGGTGGAGCTCAACTTTGAGCCAAAGGAGGAGAGGGGGCGTTTGTTGGTTCACATGACTGGGATAGCTCTCATGGTGTCGACCTGGCGGGACCCCAGGGTTCAGAGGTGTCTCTTGTTAGCCACTCTTTGGCTTTACTTCTCTTTGCTTAGTAGCTGGATTTGCAAGCTTTTCCGGATGGTGGAGTGGTTACGCGTTGGGCCACAATCCGAATAGTTGACAGTTCAGAACCACCAGCAGCTCTAAGGGAGACAGACTGGCCTCTCTGCTCCCTGAATAGTTACAGTCTCAGAACCCCACAGGGAGTCACTGTGAGTGAGCGCCGACTCCGTGGCAGTGAGTTTGGGCTGTGTGTGTGTGTGTGTGTGTGTGTGTGTGTTGGCAGAAACTATCCCCAGTGGGACAACACTGCAGCACGTCTTCCCATTGGTGGTCAGTGACAGAGTGAAAGGTGCACAAAGATGTAGAGACTAATGCAAAGGAGGGTGGGGGACACCAGGGAGAGCTTCCCCAAACGCTCCCTCCGAGCCCGGGTTCAGAAGACCGGCAGGACACCACGTCGCCAGCGAACTGGCGCTCAGGGCTGGCTGGCCGGACATACGCTGCTCAGCTGGTGCCAGCTTTCTGAGAGGCCCACATCAGGTGTGGCTCCAGGTGTCGGAGCTGGAAGGGGTGATTGGTGAGCTGGGTCTCAGGGGGAGACACGGAGCCAAGCTGCTTCCTTCCCTCCTCCCACGAGTCTCGGAGGGCAAGCGAGCCGGGGCAGAGAGCCTCCCAGCTGAGGCTGGCATCAGGGCCGAAAGCCTAAGTGAGAGAGCTCTGTAAACAACGCAGAGGCGCCCACTGCCAAGTGCCAGTCTGCCTCTGTGGTCTGGCCCAAGGATGCAGATCCCTTTGGCCAAAGCAAGCCCAGGGAGGGGACTGTGGAATAATTTTCCTCCTTCCCTGAGATCAGCCTCTCCCACCTTTTATTGAAATTTTCAAAGGACAGCGATGATACGTGAAGCACTTTTTTTTTGATAAGTAAAGCATTTTTATTGTGCCCAGGATCTTCTGTTGCTTTTACGGAGAGGTTGTGACATGGCCAGAGCCACTAAGCTGAGAAAAGTGGCAGTGCCCAAACCTGTCTGTCCATTCATATCCCACCCTGCCTCCAACCCAGTCATCCTGCCAGGTAGCCTTGTGACTGCTAACACCTTAGGCGTGCCAGCCACCGGAGACCACAGGAGTAGGCAGCCATTGAGCCTGTGTCCTTGAAGGGAACAGATCAAGAGAGCCTGCCTCTCTTTAATGCTAGCTGAGCATTCATGGTGGCTCGAAAACCCGCCGTTGTAAGCACAGGTGGAAACCCAGGAGTGGCTGGGATTCGCTACTTCTACCCAATGTAAAAGCCTGTGCACGGTGCCAGTCCAGGCTGCCCAGGGGTAAGGGAGCTCTCAGAAAAGCATCTTTGCGGCATGTTTCTCCGCAGCTGACTTCATATTGTGTGTTGTGTTGCTTTGTTGTTGTTGTTGCTGTGTGTGTGCTCCAGAGCACTGCACCTCTTGGCCAAGTGAGGCAGGGGGAGAGGAAGGACCCTCCTAGCCTCTCCAAACGCCCGTGGTCAGTACTCAGGTGTGGGAGCCACGCTCGCAGCCCTGGAGCCTGATCTGCTTGTGTTCTGCGGAGGAGATTACAGAGCTTAATGATTAGCTCCTCCAAGCTGCAGCTGATGCCAGCCTCTACCCCCTTTACACCTAATTAGTCTCATTAATGAGCTCCTCTGCTCTCCATAGAGAGAGTTTCCTCTTTGGAATAAGAAGCAAAAAATACCTTGCCCAGGTAGATTGCTGAAGCCTTTAATTATTGCCCACACCTGCTAAGCCTTGTGACTCACACCCAGTGATAGTGCTGAGCTGAAATGGGGCTTGTTTATAATCGCGACCAGATATTAACTCTTTCAACACCAAAAAGGCCTTCGATTTAGAGAGACATCTTTCCCCGAGACTTCACACTTGCTCTTTTCAAGCACACCAGGCCTTGCCCCCTCACACTGGGGGTACCAAGTGGGCAGAGGCAGGGCTTCTGCCTGTGGGGAGCTCACTGTCTCGCTTGAGTGGCAGATGAGGAGCTCTGTGGGCCATTACCATGGCTCCCGCGTACCAGAGACTCGGCAATCCTCAAAATCACAAATCAAACTTGGAGATGGGTGACATGGCAGAGGGGTGACCTGTCCCTGGTCTCCCAGCTGGGAAGGTCAGGGAGCCTCGAGGGAAGCAGATCTGCAGGCCTCTCCGGCGCCTTTGTCTTCCTCTGGCTCAGAGACTTGTGCACTGGGGGCCAGGTGGAGGGGAGCTCGGGATGCTGTGGGGCTGGGGAGGAGCAGGAGTCACAAACAGATGAGCGCCACCCTGCCCCTTCCCAGACATGTGATCCTGGGGCAGGGCGGCAGAAAAGGAGGCCGGGGAAAGACTTCCCATGCAGCACACAGCCCCCAGTACATGGAAGGTTCTCAGTAAATAGTGGCTGTGGAGGGACGGCAGCGTTGGAGGGATGGAAGACAGGAGAGGAGCTGGAGGCTGGAAGAATCCCCGGGTGCCATCTCTGCATGGCCCCTGCTGGGTCAGAGAGCACTGAGATTCAAGGGTGGGGTCCCCGTGCCAACCCTGTGTCCCCACTCAAGAGGTTTGCTCTCGGCTGCCTGGCTGCAGTGGTGAAAACCAGACCCGACCAAACTCACTGCCATCACATCGATTCCCACTCCCAGGGACCTGTAGGACAGACTGGAACTGCCCCTGTGGGTTTCTGAGACTCCTTTTTTTTGGGGGGGGGGCATCACTGCCCTCAGGTGGTGGGAGTAGGAGGCCCCGCCTTTGCTCCGTGAAGCTGGAATCGAACCTCCATCCCAGTGGGCCGCAGTCGGGCGTACAACCACTACGCCACCGGGGCTCAGCCCTTGAGACTCTTCTTACAGGAGCAGAGAGCCTCGTCTTACGCCCGCAGAGCCACTGGTGGTTGCACACTGGCAACTGTGTGATTAGCAGCCCCACGCATAACTGCCACGCCACCAGGGCTCCCAGGTGGTGGGGGTGGGAGTCAAACCAGTTCCATCTGTGGGGGAAAAAAGCACGCCCTCCCTCTACCACGTAGCCTGCTAGATAGCGGCTGGTGGTGTGGCTTGGAAGATGAAGGCAGCGTTTCCTGGCGTGGGCTCCTGGCCCTCTGAGTGAGAAACTTTCTGGGGAGGAGCCCAGGCTTCTTCCAACAGACCCAAGTTTGCCAACTCAGAGTCTGTGCCTCCATCCAGACCGAGAGGAACGCTGAAACCACCCGTGCAGCATGTCATAACATCTAGAGAGTGACAGCGAGAGAAAGACGAGGCTGACTCACCCATGGAGATGCACACCCCCCGCCTTCCCTTCTGGAAAGCCCACGGGATAGTTCTAATCTGCCCGAAACCATCACTGTGGCTCAAAATAGAGGTGACAGCAATGGGTGACAGGCTAAGTCAAAGTCTTGGTGCTTGGGGTGGTAAGCAAAAAGTCAGCTGTTCAATTCCAATAGCCAGTCCAAGGGAGAAAGAAGCTGTCTGTTTCCACCAACCCAAGGGAGCAGCGTCTATCAACTCTGTCCCATTGCATCCTGGGAGCCAGAACAACTCAGTGCCAGTGGGTCTGGTTGGGCTTGTTTATAGACCACTGGCGGTTGCCAAACAAGGACGCTAACTGCCGCAGTCACTGAGCCTCTATAACGTGCCCCACTCTGAGCCTGGGATCTGCCAGAAGACCACTCTGCTCCTTCTGACCACCTGGTAAGATCGGTGACATTGTTCCCACTTGACCAGTGGCAAACTGAGGCTGGAGGAGCTGAAAACTCTCCCATGGTTGCTCATTGAATAGCAGGGCGGAGTCACCCTTGACGCTATCGGCATGGGATGTCCATTAGCACAGGGCGCTTCCTGCACGGCAGAGGGAGCCCGGGAAAGACAGTGGCAAACACCAGCACCCGCAGGCCAACATCAGGCCAGCCACGAGCTGGGGAGCCTGGACGACCCCTCCCCAGGGCTGGGACTCCAGTGCTCCCCAATAGCTTGCGGCTCGGAAGCAGGCACACCAGGCTGGGGCTCACTTCTGCTTGCACTTGGGAACCACCACGGAGGTGAGCAGACAGGCAGAGAGAGTTGCTGAGCAGCCAGGACGGCCCACCAGCCCTCGGTCACCCATTCCCCAGCACCCCAGGCAGAGCAGCTGTGTGCCAGACGCTGCTGTAGCGCCTGAAGTCTCCGATAGGATTAAAAACAAGCCAGTCCCTGCTCAAGGCTCAAGGCTCAAGTCCCAGCCAGGGCTGAGGCCACAACAGCTCCTGAAGGAGATCTTGAATTCCTCTCTTACTATTCCATTCCCCACAGCTTCCCTCCTCTCTCACCTGGATTCCCCTGGCAGCTCCCTCAGCAGGCACCCCGATTCCACAGGCCTCATTGATATGAAACTGAGCTTTGCAGATGCCAAAGCTCTACGGTTTATCCCTGCCTCAGCTCTACGGTTTTCCCACTGTCCTGGGACGACTCGGCTCAGAAGACCTGCACGCTCTGCACCCTTTGTTCCCCCCATCTGGGAACCCCCTCCCTCTCACCAAGGCTGGAGAATGCCTGCTCAATGCCTCTGGAAGCTTCCCTGGGCCTCCAGCCCAAGTCTTCACACCCCGGAATATCCTGTCCCAGCAGCAGGAAGTCCAACTTCAAAGCCTTCCTCCCACGCAGTGCTGATACCTTAGTAGGGCCACCGACTTCCATCAGGAGTCAGGAGTGCTGGCTGGTGGACCCCAGTGGTGGGTGCACAGTAGGCTTTCAGCAATTCCTTGCTGAATAAAAGGCAAGACTCCTCCACCTCGCACATTTGAAGAAAGCTGCTCAAACAGTTGAGTCCTAAGGGAGGGGCCACATTTGCTACATACACACTGTGTGTGTGAAGAAAAATAAAAAACAATGTCTACCTTGAGTTCTATAGTATTCCCAGCACCTCCAGGAAGCATTCCCCGATAACCCCTGCCCCAGTAAGCAGGAGGGACAGTGAGGCCTCCTGCAATCCTGACTTGGTCACTCCCTTGTTCAGACAGCTCCACCTCACCACACCTCGTTTCTTCATCTGTAAAAGAGGAATGATAATAACTTTCAGGTTCAGATTGTGTGGTGCCATCCTCCAGGGGACTTGGGCCCCCTTTCCGCTGCTCAGATGCCCCCTGCCCTCCCCCCACCATCTCCGTCTCGGTTTCCTCCCGTGCCCGTCATCCCATGCCCACCATTGCACAGCGCTGCGCCTGCTGCAGCCACCAAACTAATCACTGCTGCTTAGCTCGCCCATGCAAATTTCAGCCTCATAATTCTTCCTCCTGAATCAGCCGCTGCAGATTCTAATCACCTCACTTTCTCTTCGCTGAATTCGCTCCAATTTGGAGATTCAAAAGAGGCGCTTCTCTGCATGAACATGCTGTGATTCAATTTGAAAATAAATTTCTCCTGGCAGCAGCCATCTTTCTGAAAAGTGACATTTAAGACTGACAGTGGACAGGATTGTAAACAGGTTTCCAATCAGGGAGGGGAGAAAGTCAGTGTGGAGTGCGTTCTATGAATTTTTTTTCAGCCGTGTGTGCATGTGTGTGTGTGTGTGTGTGTGTGTGTGTGCGTGTGCGCATGCCTGTCATTGCAGCCTTGCTGTGATGCCGTCTGCTTCGGAAGGAATTCTGGGACCAGGTGGGCCTGCCTTCGACCATTTGGGTGGACTTTTGCTCTCTGGTATGCAGCTTCATTTCGTGGGGCTGGCTTCCATAGCAGACTGTAGGCGCTTCATGCACCCATTCATTACTCGTTCAACAAACATGTAGGGTGTGTGCCAGGCTATGTGCCGGGTAAGGTCGCTATCGACAGATGGAGACAGTTCTTCCATGCTCATACAGAGCTCTCGGCCTTCGGGGAAAGCCAGCAGGCAGGTAGGCACCTTCCATAATGCAGTAGCCATGAGTTCAGAGTTCTCTGGGAGACCAGAGGAAGACCCAGATCAGAGGGGACCGCCAGGGGAATAGGGAGGACTTCCTGGAGGACATGACACCTGAGATCAGCCAGGACACGTGAGCAGCAGTTAGAACGCAAGAAAGGGCATCCCAGGCCCAGGGACAAGCATGGGCCAGAGCACGTGGTACACCGCGCACGCGCACACCTGTGGAATGCTACAGGTTCTTTGCCATGACTGGGGCTTTCGGTCTGCAGGTGAGACGAGCAGGACTAGAGGGACCCGTGGGGGCCAGGGCACTGATATGCCAGGCAACGAGCCTGCAGCATCTCACAAAGGCAGTGAGGAGTAATGCAGGCGTCGAGCTGGTATAGCGGGGTCTAATCTGTGTGGTTCTTTGGGAAGACCCCTTGGCTGCCCAGCCTGGCTGTGGAACTGGGTGGGGCGCAGCTGGGAACAATGGCCTAAGGAGGAGGTCATCGCCTTTGTCTGGAGAGCCCTCCAGGCCACCCCGTCGGCTCAGAGAGAGGACTCGAGGTAGTAAAAGCTGGCCCTTTCCACAGAGGATCTGTTTTCTTTCGTTTCTCAGAAGAGATTTTCATAAGTACTTCCTATTACTGCACCATCTCCCTTCCCCACCACCCCAATTCTCTCCTGACACCAAGGAATTGGCTGCTAGAGAAATGAATGCAGCAGGTATTTTGCTTTCCCCATTCATCATTCCTAAATCAAACCTGTCTAGAGAGTCCTAGAGGGGCCTTTGGACAGTCCCTCTGGCTGGAGCGACAAACCGCCCGCAGTTAACTTAGAAAGAAAACACGACTTGTGGAGCTTCAGAGTGGGAGGGGAAAGCTATCTCACTTGGTAGGTGGCCATGGCAAAGGGCCCATGGGTCCCAGAGGGCAGAGAGACCAAA
>PVJH01038144.1:0-17376 GCA_004026705.1 Nesogale talazaci | reverse complement strand
TGTATGAACTGGGGTTCTCTTGGTCTCTGGACACAGAGGCTGCCCAAGGAACCTCTGTGAGAATCATGCGGAGAGGGCAGTGCTGGCCACTGAGTAGGCAGGGGTGGGGGTGGGGGGACTGATTGGATGCAGAGATCAGCAGCAGGGTCGGACCTGAGAGGGTTGCTGTGAGTCTGCACCGACTGGCTGACTGGGGATCCGGGTGAGTTTGGGGCTGGGGTTGGCTCTGGGTGGGACAGGACAGCACACTGAAGGGACTAGGGCTGCCTTGGACTCTCAGAACCTGGGTGGGTTGGGAGGTACCCTGAGAATCGTCTCAGAATCCAGAGGCAATGGACCAGGAAGGCTGTCCTAATGGTGGATCAATGGCCATCTGGAGACTCTGTGTGGCCCAGGGCACAGAAGGACAGGCAGCCCCCAGGCCCAGGACAGCCCCATAGCAGGACAGACAGACACAGTCCTGGGAACACACTTGAACCCCTGGGCGAAGGACAGACAGACACAGTCCTGGAGCACACCTGAACCCCCAGGCCCAGGGCAGCCCCATTGGTTCTGTGTGGAGGCAGAACTGAGGGTTGACAGTGGGACCAAAGCCCGAGTGTGGGTGGGAGGGGCGGCTCACCAATCACGGCGTAGCCCCCAGGCAGGATCTTGTAGACGATGCCATCAAACAGGATGCCTTCCGGGAACAGCATGGCCATGAGCTCCCCCACCAGCCTCCCGAAGGCAGCGCCTGAGCAAAGACCCCGGGTGGGAATGCCCAGGAAGCTGAGTGCAGGGCCCAGGGATCCAGCGTGGAGCCCTGCAGGGTCCCAAGCCTTCCCGTGCCCTCCCAGACCCCCGGCGGGACTCACCCAGCACGAACACGGGCATGAAGCCTCCGCAGGGTATGGGCATGGTGGTGGACACGATGGACATCCAGAACTGGGGCACAAAGAGGCTTGAGAGACACTCCCCCACCCCAATATGCACACACTCCACTCTCCCTCCTCCTCCCTCTTCTCGTGTCCGGAGTCACTGGGAGCCAGGAGCAGGTCATCCTTCTTGGGAACACTGACCTGCCTGAGCCCAAACCCATGGTGCCCCAGCCTGAGCAGGCAGTCAAGACAGCACCACAGGCGT
Organism: Nesogale talazaci; assembly: GCA_004026705.1. Classification (NCBI taxonomy): domain Eukaryota; kingdom Metazoa; phylum Chordata; class Mammalia; order Afrosoricida; family Tenrecidae; genus Nesogale; species Nesogale talazaci. Next base: position 16,254 of record PVJH01038144.1, on the reverse strand, counting down.
GCGTGTGAAAGAGACAGAGGGAATGCGTGGGTATCAGCCTCCAGGCAGTCTGGGCCAGAACATGGAGGGGGGGGGGAGCTCAGGGGACTACTGTCCACTGTGTCCACAGGACCCACGTTCCATGGCCAGCAAAACCACTGTCTCTCTACCACTGAGCAGAAACTGACTCAAACGGACCCCTGAGAGCAGGGTAGGTAGGGTAGAACTGCCCCTGGGAGTTTACAACTCCATAACTCAGAGTGGGAAGCCCCGTCCATGTCCCACAATGTGCTGGTGGACTGGAACCGCTGACCTTGTGGTTAGCAGCCCAAGGCATAACCCCTCTGCCACCAGGCTTCCTGGCCGGGGAACAACAGAGAGGGAGCTCTTAAAGATTCTCTCAGGAGGAGGCAGAGAAGCAATATCATCACATGCTTACTGGGCCCCAGGTCAGGGCTGAGGTGGGATGCCTCCGTCCCAAGCCAGCCGAAGCCAAACTCACTGCCTCGGAGTGGAAGGCAGCTCACTGGGCCCTGCAGGACAGGCTAGCCCTGCCCGTGTGAGTCCTCCAGACCACCACTCCCCACGGTGTAGAAAGCCTGTGTCTGTCCAGCACAGCTACTGGCGGTTTCCAACCACCAACCTGGTGGCTCCCAGCCCAGCGTGGAGAAACAAATCCCTGTTCCATAACGATATACCTGGCCTGCGCTGTAACAGCAAAGCCATTCACCGCTCACCGTCTGCCTGCTGACAAGTGCCCATGTACCTGGAAAGAGGGCTGCAACCCCCAGAGTCTCAGGGGTGCCCTGCTAATGGCGGAGAAGGAGCCGACAGGGCATGCAGCTGCTGCGACCAGAGAACCCGGAACAGTGAGGCTGAAGCAGCTTGAAGCTCACACGGGGTCATTCCCCCGAGTCAACCCTTCTGAGACACCAGTGTTGCCGCTGCACAAATGTCTCGGGCCCCCTCAGGACGCGGGCTTGGTTTTGCTTTTTCTGTTCTGTGATTCTGAGGCGAGTCTCCCTGCAGGCCTTCGGGACAGGCGGGGAATCAGACGGCCCGGGTGTGTGCCCTGATTAATCTGACCAGCTCGGGGCATTGAGCAGAGGCTCTGCCAGCGCTGGCCCTGTGTGCAGGGGTGCCAGTCTTAAGCTCAAGGCCACCCCGCAGGCAAGAACGGAGGGAGGCACCTGGGTCCCGGGCGGTGCTGTCTCATGTCAAGCGGGACCCAGGATGGGAGATGTGCTGCCCAGGACCAGTCAGAGGCGCCGGACTCACCTTCATGACGAAGAAGAGCAGGATGATGACCACCACATTGACCTTGGGGTGGATCCACACGGCAGACTGGCCCAGGCTCTTGGGGTCCCCGGTGTGCCTGACCCACGTGTTGTTGTCAAACAGGGTGCTGATGGCTTCCCGGGGCATCAGCTGGCCGGGAAACAGGAGGGGGAACAGGGGAGGGAGGGAGGGAATGGATCCCAACCCCACTCAAGGTCCCTTGGCCTTCCCACTCATGGACCCAAGCACAGCCCTGGGCCTGCGCCGCCCCCCCGCCCCCCCTTCGCCTGGCCCCGCTCCTCCACCCAGCAGAGCTGAGCGCCCTCCCAGACACTCCCAAGCTGACCTCTCCAGCCATGAACTGGCCCATGCCGGGGGGGAAGGTGAAGGAGGCGATGACAAAGGTGACAATGCCAGGGTACAGCAGGCGGCTGGAAGGGAGACACAGTGACCTCGCCTCTGGACAGCTGGCCACAGACATCACGCCGACCCCCACCCTGCACGCACTCGGCCTCCCGCACTCCAGAGCCTTCATGCCACAAACATTCTCTTCCCACGACCTCTTCCACAGCGTCACTTGCAGGTCCAAGTCCCCTCCTGTCCCCGTTGCCCTGCCCCCACCTGAGAGACATGGGTGCCAGCCACATAGGTAAAGGGGGCCCCTGGACACGGGGTCACCTGGGGGTGGGTGGGGAGACAAGGCTCACTGCTTGGCCAGGAACTGGCTCAGCATCTTGTTCTTGCGGACGCCCAGCATGACCTGGCGGTGCAGGTAGACAAACACGGCCCCCAGGAGCCCTGAGCAGATCCTGGCGGGGAGGCAGGAGAGTGAGCGCGCACCCACCTGCCCCACACACCCTGCCCTGCAATGTGCCACTGCCAGGCCCCCCACACCCTGCCTCCCACCCCCAGCAGCACGCACCCAATGACAGCAAAAGCCGGCAGCTCCTGCAGGTCGAAGGGAAAGTCCATGCGGAAGTTGGTTCTGAAGAGCGCCGTGATGGTGACTGCGGGCCAGGCAAGGGGTCAGGACAGCCAGGCCTCTCCTCTGTACCTCCCTTCCCCATCGCACCCCTCCCTCATTTCACAGCCTGTGTCCACAACTGTTACCTCTTCCACGTGCACCCCTGCCCCCATCACCCCTACCCCCCACTCCCACCCCCTGGCACCCCTGCCCCTGTCAGGCCCTATTACTGGCGTCCTTGTTCCACACGGCCAGCACACGGAAGACGAAGGCGCTGAAGGTGGCGGCGAAGAAGCCCCTCCAGTAATTCCTCACGGCGAAGTAGGTAGAGGTGACCTCGATGCTGAACAGCACCCCTGGGGGCGGGCAAGGGTCAGCAAAGCAGGGACCCCTCCCCAGCTGATGCTGGGCTTGACTCACACAAGGGGCAGTCTGCGGGCCACGCCCCAACTCGAGTGGTGCTGGCAGGGATCAGGTGCGGCCCAAACAGACCAGGGGACACCCAGAGGAGCCCGCCCACAACCTGAGACTCGGCGGCGGTGACGCCCATGGTGATCCAATGTCACCTTCCGAGGCAGAAGGCTTACTGCTGGGGCCCAGAGACACCTATCCCTGCAGAAGACAGAGTGCTGTCCCAACACCTGCACCCTCCTGGCCTGGAGCTTGGCGACTCCAGCCAGCGCCTTCCTCCTGCACCACCCCCTCCCCAACCATGGGCTGCTGCGCGGTCACCCACAGGCCCCTGTGGACTGAGCGACACCCATTCCTCATTGTCCCCACACCCGGTGACGCTGGCCAATCAATCATCACCTCCCGGGCCACGGCAGGACCGAGTGACACCTTCTGTCCCTTCTGTCTTTCGAAGACCCAGCTTGGCCATGGCAGGCCGTCCCCAGGCCTGGGGTCTTACTCTGCCGAGTGGGTGGAATTTTGGACCTGAGCCTGTATCTGGGGACCTGGGGCAGCAAGCTTGGTGTGCGGCAGTCTGTCTGTCAGTCCCCAAGGACTCAGGTATGAGAAGCCGGGCAGCAGGTGGGCTGCAAGGAGGGAGGAGACCTGGCCCAGAGACAGTGCCCTAGCCACTCCAGTGACCCTGCTCAGCCTGTCCCCTCCCCCGCCCCAGCTCCTCTTATGCACGGGTACTGCAGCGCCCCCACCCAGGCTGCTGCCCACAGCTACTGGTCCAACCTGACCCGGAAGCTCAAGTCTAGGAGGAAGACCTTGTTCATCCCTGTCCCCATGGCTAGCTCGTTGTACAACAGAGCCCCCATTGGAGTCTGGGCATCACGCAGGCACCTGCCTCTCTCTCTCCCTCCCCATGCTCTCTGGTCACACTGCCACCACCATGCTGTGCTGGCCCTCATGCCTGCTGCCCATCAGGCCGTGACAATGACCTTCTTGTCAATCTCTGGCCCTCCACCCGCCCAGGCTGTCCTCGCCTGCACACAGCTGCCCAGGCGACTGCACAGAGAGGCAGGCCGCTCACGTCACCGCTTGGCTCAGGAGCCATTCCTGGTGGCCCTTGCAGAGACTCAGGTCCCCAAAGCCCAGCTGCAGTCCTTGCGTCTCAGGAGATGGCCCCCTGTCCCCAGGGGGGGGGGGGGGGCGGGGCAGAGAGGGCAGCTTGCCAGGCCGCACACTCACCTATCATGTGCTCTGACCTCTGGGCCACTGACATTACTGTGTCCAGCATCTCCCACCCACATCACCTGGACCCCGAAAGACGTGACAGGCGAGCACCAGCCTGGACAAAGTCTGCCTTCTGGGGTCTGGCTCCCAAGCCCTCACTCACATGAGGTCAGGCCCCTGCTTGCCACCAGCCTTGGTCCTGGGCTTATCCCTGGCCAGTACGGTGGGCCATGAACCCCAGTGCCTGGAGGGAGAGCCGTCCTGTCCACTCGGGCTGTGGTGGGTGGCCCCGTGGTCAACAGAAGGTAAGGGTGTCCAGTCTGGCTCAAAGTTATCTCCACTGTGCTGCGTTTGCGCCTGGCTCAGCAACGGAGACACCCTCAGACCCCGGGCCTGGGAAGGTTGCAGCATGGAAGCAGATGGAGCGGTAGGAGACACATGCCCTGGGGGAACTACACCTGGGCGAAGCCTGCCTCAGGGACCTGGGCTGCCTGCTCACTTGCCTGTGTCCCCAGTCAGAAGTTCCCTGGACACCCTTGTCCTTCCTCTTTCCCTGCTCCCCCAACTGGCTAGCAGGTCCTCCACAGAAGGGCCAGTAGACCCCCCACACACAACACACACACCCCTGCCCGTCCTCCCACCTGTGCTCCACCAGTGACCTAGCAGCTCCCCAGGGCAAGTGGGCCGACGCCGGCTTTGCTTACTGCATCCTGAGCATGCGTGCCCCGGGGCCCGACGCCGCCCAGGCCCCACGTGCACGGAACTGAAAGCAGACAGCACCCTCCACACGGTAAGGGCATCGTGCATCGATCACGAGGCACCAAGAAGCAGAGGGTCCTCCCACCTTCCAAGTTCAGTCTCTGCTCCTTGTGAGCAGAAACCGACTTCCACTAAACTCTGTGTGTTTGCCAAAACCCCACACAAAGGAAGGAGAGCCCCCGGTGAGAGGATCGAGGACGGTCCCTCTCACAGACTGCCCCTCGAGCAGGGCATGGGGACCAGGGAACTGCCCACCCGGCACATAGCCCTGCTCAGCGGAGCTGAGGACGCAGGCCCACCCGACGGCCACCGCTTGCACTCAGGTGGGCGTCCCTTGCTTCTGGCCCGGGCCAGCACGTCGGGGGCTGGGTTTGGTGCATGCACTGGTTTGGGGGGATCAGTCACTTGCCTCCAAGTGGAGTCCCAAAACAGCAGCCAACTCCTACGGCACAGCCGACCGTCAGGATGTCTGTATAGTAGTAGGGCTGCTACTGGGGGGGGGGGTGCAAAGAGAGATGGGGAGACACAGAGAGACAGAGATGGGGGAGAGAGAGATGAGAGAGGCAGGGAAATACAGAAAGACAGAGATGGGAGAGACAGAGAGAAACAGGGGAGACAGAGAGATGGGAAGATTGGGACAGAGAGACAGAGTTGGGAAAACAGACAGGGGAGATATTGACAGAGAGACAGAGATGGGGGAGACAGAGAGAAACAGGGGAGACAGAGAGATGGGGAGACAGTGACAGAGAAACAGATGGGAGATAGAGGGGAGACAGAAAGGGATGGGAGAAACAGAAAAAGGGAGATGGGAAAGACAGAGAGATGGGATACAGTGATAGAGAAATATGAGATGGGAGAGACAGGGGAGACAGTGACAGAGAGACAGAGATGGGAGACAGGGGAGACAGAGAGAGTGGAGAGATAGAAAGATGGAGGGAGAGAGACAAAAAGGGAGAGACAGGCAGAAACGGGAGAGACAGAGACAGAGGGGACAGACAGAGAAACAGGAGGGGCAGAGAGAGCCCAAGGGGGGGGGGGGAAGCAGCGAGGAGGGGGACAGGGAGGAATAGGCAGGGTGAGAGCCCAAAGTCCAGAAAGCCAGGCTGTCCTCACACCCCCAATGGCCCCGGGCGAAGAGGAAGAGGAGGCCTGCAAACAGGAAGCAGGGAACTCTTCCTGTCAGACTAGGGAGGGAGATGGCCGCCAATGCTCCGGCTATCAGACGCCCGTAAATGGAAGTGGCAGGGGGGTGCTTCTGCCGGCAGCACCCTGGGACTCATGTGTGATGGGCATGTCTCAGAGGCTGGGGACCTGGCTGCACCCACAGGCTCACAAGCGCCTGGCCCCTTGGCCCCACCCGGGGCAGGAGGAGGGGAGACTTGCCTCCAAGCGGGGCGGCAAAGCAGCATCCCACGCCCACCGCGCAGGCCGACACCAGGAATTCAAGCTGGCCAGGCGTGCTCTGCAACAGAGGGTGGGCGGGCAGGGACGAGAGGACAGGGGACACAGGATGGGCAGGGAGGGCAGGGGTCACACAGGACAGGGGAGAATGAGCAGGGGTCACAGGAGGGGGAGGGGGGGCAGGGGGCACGGGACAGGGATGGGAGGGCAGGGGTCACAGGACAGTTCAGCACAGGGAAGATCAGGGTCACAGGACAGGGATGGGAGGGCAGGGGCCACAGGTCAGGCCGGCACAGGAGAGTGGGTGGCACATGGAGGACGTGGAACTGCCCAGTGGCAATGGCGCAGAGCCCGCAGCATGGCCAGCCGAGCCAGGCAGCCTGTACACAGCGGCCCCACGGCCCAGCCTTACCTCATAGACTCCACAGAAAACGGACATGAACTTGCTGAGCACGGCTGCACAGATGCTGGCAATGTGCACAAAGGGGCCCTGGGGAGGGGGCACGGGCACGGGCTCAGGGGCTGACACACTCCACACTCGCTCCCGTCTGCTCTGGGGGATAGCAGGGGACCCGGGGTGGTGGGACAGGCTACCAGGGGTGGCCGGGTGAGAGAGGCTGGGGGCCCAGGGAATGGGGAAAGAGCGTGGCCAGCTCTCCAGGTGGTAGGGTGTGGGGCTGGGGGCATGCGGGGAAGGTCAGAGCAGGTGCCATGGTTGAACTGTGTTGGAGCCTGGAGCATTGTCCCTTTAAAGTGACATGTTTGGGAATGGGATGTTGGGAGGTGTGATGGGTCAAGTCACCAGGAGAGACAGGGCTAGGGGGACACAGGAAGGACAGACTCCCCGTGAGGCACATGGGAGCCAGTGGGGGGCTGGAAGGGAGGCCGGGTTCTCTTAGACCCTCAGAGGAGTGGACGGGGAGACCCCTAACCACAGGCAGCCACCCCTGAACTTAGAGATGGACACTCATGTCCATGAGCCCACAGCACCAGGGCCCTAAGCCAGGCCTCCTGATGTGAGGAGGGACAGCATCCTGGCTGCAGGACAAGTGAGGTGGACACAGGCTGCAGTGAGCTCTGGCCTCCTCCTGTGTACTGGAGGCCCTGGACACCCTGGAGCACGTGCGGACAGTGATCGAAGGGATCACAGAACCAAAGTGCCCCTTGAAGGGACAGTTGGGCTGGACTGCCTGCCAGTCAAGGTCTGGGGCCATGGAACACTGGCTGGAGCATTCTCCTGGATTAACTGGGGGCTGATCCTGCCCCCTGGTGGGCAGAGGCTGAAGTGCGGCTAGCCAGTGATGGAGAGCCTGGTGTGGGGGTCACTGTCCCCCATCGGCTGTCCCACCCTGGACCCGGGTCTACGCACCTGCTCCCTCCTGGGTCCCCACCCACCTCTCCCTCTAAGTCCACTGAGTCGGACACCTTTCCAGTCGTCCCTGTGGCCCCACCTCTTTGCCCACTGGGATGCCACTGCCCAGTCCAGCGGTCAGCGCCACCACCTTGGCGATGAAGGCCTTGACGGTGAGGTACTCCTTCAAGACGACCCCTCGTAGGATCGTCTTCATCTCGGGGATCCCGGAGCCTGGGGGCAGGCGGCAGAGCCAGGCCAGCCGGCAGAGGGGTGAGCAGTGAGGGGGGGGCATGGGAGAGGGGGAGAGTGACAGGGATAGGAAGGAGTGGGTGGGGGGCAGGGGCGGGGCAGTGCAGCGAGCTCCTCACCCACAGCCTGGGGGGAAATGAGGTGGCAGAAGAGCGCACTGAAGAGGATGAGGACCAGCGGGAAGGTGACCCAGGCCAGGTACTGCAGGGCCAGGCTGGGCTGCATCTGGTGGTAGGTCCACTTGTAGGCTGCAGAGCCGGGCAGGGAATGGGCAAGGGGGCCGCCCACTCACCCATCGCCCAGCCAACCTGCATGGCCCCCTGTGGCCCCTTGCTTCACTGTGGGCACTGAGGTGTGAGGACCAGGGGTCATGCAGGAAACTCACCAGCATGAGGGGACAGTGGGTCCTGGGACCAAGGCCCCGAGTGTGGACTCTCAGTGCTGGTGCAGGGGGCAGGCCTGTCTGTGAGGGGATCCCCTCCTCCTGGTGACAGTGACCCGGTGCTTAACTCCCTGTGTCCCCCAGGGCTCTCAGTGGTCAGCTTCCCCACAGGCCAGCACCCCAGCGTTTCACCATGGTCCCCACCAGGGCCTCCAACCCCTCAGGTGTCCACAACACACCAGGGACTCGCGCACCATCCCCCGCGCAGCCCGGGAGGCTCACCCTGTAGGCTCTTGGCACTGACATAGTCCATGCACCAGCTGACCAGAGCCATGAGCAGGCCCAGCAGGACCAGGAAGATCCAGTCCTCCCCGAGCTTCCTGCGCACCATGTGACCCAGGCGGCGGCAGCAGTCTGAGGGGCAGCAGGGGGGCAGGGCAGCCCTCAGAGTCTCATCCAGACCCGTCCAGCCCCCACCCACCCACCCAAGGCCCCTGTCCTTGTGCATGTGTGTGTGGGGGGGGGGGAGGGGGAGGCGTGACATTAGGGGGGACGGGGCTCCTACTCCTTAAGGGGATTGGGGCATGGGGTGGAGGTGGTGTGGAGCCCCTTGCAGCCCTCCTGGCCTGCATGCCACCCCCACCCCCACCCCCCAACTCTCTCCAAAGCGGTCCCCCCAGCTCCCTGTCCCCAGGTCTCCATCCTCACTGTGACACTTGGAGGCATGGTCCTCATCCTTGCTGTCCAGGGTGGTGCTGGACCCTGTCCTTTGGGGGACCCCCGCTTCCAGCTCCTTCTCGAAGAACTGTCCTTGATGGTGGCCATAGATCTGGGCAGAGGGACAACGGACACACCTGCATCTCACGGTCAAGAGGATAGCAGACACAACGGGACAACACAGGGTGAGAACAGCAGAGGCAGGGGTGGTGGAGAGGTGGTGGGGGGGCGCGTGCTGACGGCCCCCTGGGTAGTGGAATCCTCATAGACCCTCCCTGGCCCACTGTTCACTCTCTGTCTGCCTGTCCTTCTACTGGGCTGTGCTGCCTGTGAGTGCCTTTTTCCCTGTGGTGTGTACCCTGGGCTTCCCCAAGGGGCCTGTGTCCACAGCACTCACCCAACCCCAGGTCCTGGTGTGGATGGTGAGGGTGTGCTGGCCATATCAGCAGAGCCCCTGGGCTACCCTGGAGGGTCTGTCCAGACAGGGCAGTAGCCCACCAGCTAGCCAGCCGACCCCTCGCTCCAATTCCACAGCCATAGCCACACCCTGGGCCTCGGCCTCGGCCCTGACCAGGCAGGCCCCTGGCTTCTGGGACCAGACGGACCACGGAGGGAGGCTGGGGATGGGGAGGGGCTTCATCCTGCCCCGCCCTGCTCAGAAGCTGTTCCCAGATGAGCAGAGTGGGGGTGGGGAACAACGGTGTAGATGACCCCTCCCCCCTGACAACAGGGCTGGGGGAAGGGAGTCTGGAGGCAGGGCAGTCTGGCATTGAGGGGTTGGGACAGAACTGACTACTACTGACCACTGTGCAGACTGGTAACGTGGATGTGAAGGTTTAGACAGCCCCATGGAGGCAAATAGTGGGTTTTGCACTGGACTACCAAACCACATGTCAACAGTTCAAAACCACCAGCCACTCCGTGGAAAGAGATGAGGCTTTCTGCTCCCACAAATAAGTTCTAGTCTCTGGGCAGTTCTGTCCTGTCCCCTGTGGGGACCGGCGCAGCCTCACCCAAGCCTCCACGCTAAGCCCCAGACCCCACAGGAGGGCACAGGGTGGCCTGCCCCTCCTGCTGACACAGGCACACTAAGAGGCCCGTGTGGTCACCACGCCTGCAGGAAGTCCATCTCTACGACGTGCGTCAGGGGCCCAGGTCAGCACTGCTGCCTGGACTGGCTGGCCCAGCCCCGAGCACCCAGCCTTTCCCATAGGGGCTGGTTATTAGCTGCCTGGATGGCGGGCTCGTGAGCCCCACAACTGGCGCTGTCCCCCGGGTCTGCCCAGGCAGTCCCCCATGTTAGTGGTGGGCCAAGACTCCCCAGGGGCAGCAGTTGGCCGGTTATCCTGTGGCCAGCAGTGGCACCTGGGTCATCCCAGGGTCAGCAGTGGAGCAGGTGGCGGTCACCCGCTAAGTTTTTGCGGACTTGCTTTCTGCTTCTGCCTTGCAGAGGCTGACATGTAATCACTCTGAGAGGTCTGACGGTGTCTGCCCCCAGGACTGCCGGTGGAGCAGTGGTTCCGCTTTGGGCTGCGATCCTCGGGCTTGCAGCTCGAAGGGACACAGACTGGGCTTTTTACTCCCGTAGCAGTTGCAGGGCGGGCCCACCAGGGGCGCTGTGAGCCAGAACGCACGCACCGGCAGGGAGTGTGCCTTTTATTAATGTTGATCCCGGCTGTTCGACAGAACCGGCCATGCTTCCATCGCCTTTTCTCCTGTGTCTCCCTGGCACCTGCCCGCACCCCACTGAACACGGACAGGCGTGGTGCTCGGTCTGAGCTGCTCACTGCTGGACCCTGGGTCACTTCCCGCTCCACTCCTGTGTGCCGGGAGCCTGAACCACACCTGCCCACCTGCTTCTCTGGACAGCTCCACACCCCACCCTACAGGCACCTGACCCCTCCCCCTGTTCCTGTATCTTGGGCCCACCACCCCAATACCCAGAAGGTGACTGTCCCCCAACTTCTGTCCTAGAGGGGGCTGTCCCTGCCAATTCTGAGGGTGGCCACACATGTTTTGGGAAGGTGAACTCTATACCCCAAGTCCCAGAAAGTGTCTGTCCCCCAAATCCATGGGCCTATATGCAGAGGGTGGCTGTCCCCCAATGCCAAGTCACAGAGGGCAGGTACCTCTCTACCCTGATCAGGTAGCCAGCTCCCAGTGGGCTGGGCTGACTGGGGGTGGGGGTGGGGGTGGTGTCTGGAGGTCTGGTGGTAGGAGGTGGGTTTGAGGCTGGGGGTGGGCTGGCTGGCTGGGAGATCTGGTTTCTGGAGGTGAGTTCAAGGGTAGGATGTACTGGGCCAACTGGGGGGAAGTCTGGTTGTGGGGGGTGAGTTTAAGGCTGGGGGTGGGGCAGCGTGGCAGAAGTGTGAGGCCAGGCAGTCTGTGGGGACACTTATGATGGGAATCAGCCCGCACAGCAGGTGGCCAACCCTGGACCACCAGCCCCAGAACAGGCTTGGAGGGGAACCCTACACACGTAAATTAAGGGAGCACCTCCCCTCCCCCCCATCTGTAATGAAGGGATGTCCTGAACCTCTATGATGAATGGGGACACACTTCTGTCAGTTAAGGGGTACCCCTCACCTCTATGTACCCCTCACCTGATTAAGGGGGTGCCTGCACCTGAGTGAAGGGGAGCCCCACACTGCGGTTATGAGCACTGCTAGGCGTGCAGTCTGTGAGCACCCTGCAGCCGGCAGGGTGGAGGCCTGGCCCAGACCGCGCCATGGGCCACGTGGACACACCGCTCAACCTCCAGAAGCCCTGTGCTCCCACCTGGCCCCTCTGTGGCCCGCAGACCACGGTGTACCTGCGTGGGGTGGGCGCTGGGGCGGGGGCCCGTGTCCCTCCGCAGCCGGTGCTGCAGCCCGCCGTTCTCCGAGGGCAGGCCGTAGCTGGTGCAGTGCTCGAAGGGCATGTACTGGTACTGGGGGGCGCTGCCCCACCAGCTCTGCTCGCCCCCCGCGCCCTGCGCCCCCACTCGCTGCTCCATGCCCCCAGGCAGAGGCCTGCCGTCCTCCCCAGATCCTCAAGCTGCTCCTCCTGTGCGTCCCCAAGGCGTCTGGGGCACAGTGCCCACCCCGGCTATTTATAGCAGCCCCCCAGCGTCACATGACCCCAGGGCCACATCTGATCCGCTTGGGGTCGAAGCAGGTGTGGGCAGTGCAGTGGGGGTTGGGCGAAGGCCTGCAGGGCACAGGGGATGCCGGGCACTGTCATCCACCACCCCTTTGTTCTATGCTCCGTCGGCATCAAGAGGTCTCCTGTCCATCCCTGGACATGGGCACACCTGGACATGGGTCTCCTGCTCCACACCTGGACATGGGTCCACACCTAAACACACGGTTCCTCTGCCTGCCCTAGGGCCCCCACACCTGGTTAAAGGGGGGCTCTCCTCTGCCTGTCTCAGGACCCACACCTGGAGACAAGGCTCTCCTGACTATCCCAGAGCCTGCATACCTGGCCAAAGGACTCTCCTGCCTGTCCAGGGCTCCCAACCTGTCTCTCACCTGTCTCCTGTGGAGGCCAGGGTCCCCACACGTAGGGAGAGGTTTCCCCTGGAGCAGTGGGTGCTGTTCCCTCATGGCGTGGGCGCTCCTGCTGACCGGAGTCCGGGTCTGGCCTGTTTTTCTAGACCAGCCTACCAATCAGCTCGGGCAAGGGTGGCAGGGGCCCTGGGTTCTGGGGTCCCACCCGTTTCCCACACTGCTGGTTTATGGCAGCGAGGTGCACACAGGGCACAGTCGGGAGGCACCACACCCCTGGTAGTGACCCACTGCTTCCCGTTTCTGGGATAAAGGCCGGGGCCAAGGACACGCAGAGTCCCTGGCCCCCTCCCTTGGGGCCCTTTGGGGTCCTCAGTAGGTGGATGGGGCCTGTCTTCACAGACTAAGACCAGGGAGAACACCTCACCTGGGCTGGGCAGGCCACACAAGGCATGGGACCATGGGCCGATGTCTACCAGGGCAGACCAGAGGCTGGCTAGCAGGTGACTTGCAGTCTTCCCTACAGGTGGAAAAGGAGACCTTATTTGGGGCAGGGGCAGTGAGCACTCTGTGGGGTCGGCTGAGAAGATCCCGAGGGGACTTGGTGACATCAACAGATACCAAGGTGCCCCACAGTGCCGGGTGGACAGTACAGTGGCTAAGCTTTCTGCAAGGCCCTGTGTAAGCCTGGGGTGGGGGCAGACTCTGAGGGGAAGGGACCCAGGTTTTAGTGTTGGGACTGCCCGGCAGGGCTTGACCTGCCCTAACATGCTGGCTGCATGTGGGGCTGAGCTGCGGGGGAACCTCCAAGAGTCTTGGCATTTGGCAACCTTCTTCAGCTTGTTCCAGGTGGGCTCCTGGGGTGGGGGGTTGTGTCAGAGTGTACAGGTAGGGGTTGACAGCACAACCCACGGGCACCCCCAAGACAAGTGCAGCTGTCGTCTAGGGCCACATCTGCTCCCGTGTCAAGACACCCATCCCGGGGGGGGGGTGGGGGGCGGGCGGGTGGTGGTGGTGGTGTGCGTGAGACTCGGAGGGCATGTCTGCCCACTCCTGAGCTGGCTCCACACTGCCTCAGAGGGACACCTGGCCCAGGATGGGGGTGTATGCACACAGTCAAGCTTGGAGGCAGTCTCCCAGGTGGCCCTGCCCCAACAGGAGGCTTACTGCAGTTTCTGAGCTCAGGACTGCCTCTTGGCTTCAGATGAGGGAAACTGAGGCCCCAGGAAGGAAGCTGTAGGAGGCTGAGCAGGGCTCAGACCCAGGCTGCTGGCTCCAGCTGGACGCTGGCTGAACAACCTGGTCACCTCCTGACAGGAAGGCTGAAGGGCCCAGTGGCAGAGCTGAGCTGACCATCCCTCAGGGAGGCTAGACCTGACTCCCACCATGTCCAGCCAGTCTCTGGCCAAGGGGATAATTTTAGAAATGAATTCTGGCAGGACCGGGTGGCAGTGGAGGAGTGTGAAACCCAACCTATGCCCTGACTCGGCTAGGGGGGGTGCCCCTACCCTTCACAAGGCAAGGATCCCAATGTGCCCCAGCCAGACCTGTGCCCCTGCACTTCTTGGGCAAGTGTCCACCTGGAGTCCACCCTACCCGCCCTCTTGGACCCTTGGTGCCCCCAGGCCCAACGCAGGCTTGGGGTACCTGAAAGACCCAGCCTCTGCACTGTCGCTCGGGTCTCCTGCCCACTCCCCGACCTCCCCGCTCGGGACACATGTGCGCTACAGGCAGCATGGCCAGGGGATGGAACCAAGGAGCGTGGAGAGCAGACAGCTGCACAGTTCAGTAACAAAAACAGCCTTTATTTGGCACCTGAGGGCCTCCCAGGGCCCTGGCAGTGAGCGGCCGGGCGGGACAGGCAGCACCAATCCTCTGCAAGGGGAGCCTGGCCCTGCGGGAGGCAAGCAGGCTGCCCACATGAGGAGCCCATGCCACCCGCGGACCTGTGACAAAGGCGACAGCGAGTGTAAGGGTACCTGCCAGCTGGCCGGATGCTCGCTGCCTCCTGGAGCTTACAACCTAGCGGGGAGGGGACCAAGTCACCGGCCGGCCGGCAACCACAAACTGCTGGCCATGACCAGGCAGGGCAGGAGGGGCCAGTGAGCCTGCGGAGGGAGGGAGGCTGGGGCAGGCAGCTCTGCTCAGGGAGAGCGCCCGGCTCTCCAGGCCCATTCTCTAGGGGCCTGCGGTCAAGCATGGGGCTGGGCTGGGCCCCAGGGGAGAGGGTGGAAGTGAAAGCAAGCTGACTAAGTGCAGAAGATGAAGATGAAGCCACAACTGGGACTTAGAGCCCAGCAGCCGACGGAAGGAAAGCAGCTGACACCAAGGGCAGCAGGTGTGTGCACGCATGTGTGAGAGCACGGGTGTGAGCACATGGGCACACACGCAAGCGTGTCTGGGAGGAAAGCACAGTCAGCCCTGTGCTGTCGGAGGAAAGGCCTTTGTCAGGCCAGGAAGCCCTGAGGAGCAGCGCCCTCGCCCTGCGTGGCTCTGTGGCAGTGTGGAGAGGGAACGGGAGGAGCCAAGAGGGCGAGCGTGGAGGGCAGGGGCAGGGAAGGAACACAGCTATGTCAGGCCTGGGCTTCTCTCGGCATTGGACAGCCAGGGACCCAGAAGAACTGTCCAGGCAGAAGCCACAGAAGAGGGGCAGGCCATAGAGTGCTGGGGTGGGCTCAGAGTAGAGTGGGGTGGACCCTGGGTCTGGGTGTGGATGGTTCAGGTTAGAGGTGCCTGGGCAGGTTAGAGGTGGGAGAACCCCACTTGCTTTCCAGGCTTTCACCCCCATATCCCCAAGGTCTAGGGAAAGGGAGGTGACCCTCACCGGTGTCCAGAAGCAGGGCTCAGTGGCTGGCAGGTCTGAAGGCAAACAGCTGGAGGCCCAGATTTCTCCACACACCCCTTCCCGGGGATTCCCCACAAACAACCCCTGCATGGCTTGAAGTGGGGCTGTGAGGTGAGGTGGGTCACGTGGCCTGGTGCCCTGGGAACAAGTAGAGGTGGCGGCAGAGAGTGCTGCAGTACTCAGACATCTCCTTGCAGCGGTGGAACTCCGTGCCTGGGGCATAGCCTTCCCTCTCCTTGATGAGGGCGTTCACCTGTGGGGCAGGGCACGGCAGTGTCAGAGGGCGGGGCGGGAGGCGGAGCTGGGAGGGGCCAGGTGTCACTCTCAACCACTCACCTGCACTAGCATGTCAGCCACATGCATGTCACAGGCGTGCTGGGAGAAGACGTGGGCCAGCGCCTCAATGTACCAGGAACCCCGCTTGGTGTTGCGCATGGCCGCCGTGCCTGCAACCCACCCAGTCAGTGGTGTGAGGGCCTCGCGGGCCCCATGACCCGGCGCCCGCCCCGCCCCACCCGGTTACCTCGAAGGCACGCATAGCCACAGATCATGTCGGAGCGCGTGGGCAGTCGTGTCTTCAGCAGCCCCCGGGTACCTGCATCGCTCTCCTCACACCCAGGGGACTGTGCCTGGCTCTTCCCATCCTGCTGGTCAACCCCGCGGTCCGTCTCATCTGCAGGAAGACACAGAGGGGCGGGAGGGGGGTGGTCAGCGTGGCCCCTGGCGCCTTGGCTCCCAAGAGGGTGGAAAGGGCCGTCTCCAGCTGCTGTCTCCAACCTGGGCTGCCCAGGGGCGTTTGAACATGTCAGTGTGTGCACCCCCTGCCCCTGCAGCAAACCGAACTGTTCGCATAGGGAACCCAGCCTGCTGTCCCTGGGTTGCACTGGCCCCCACGCCCACGGGGCGCAGCCAAGCTTCCCTTTTGGCCACATGGGGTCCAGGTGCGCCACACTCAGCATGCGAACAGGCGGGGAAGCTCGACTCCATGCACATGGGCCAGAGTGCTAGTCCTGCTCCCCTGCCCTCACCACGACCTCATGAGACACAGGCTGGAGCCCCGCACCTGTGCTCAGGGGCGCACGTGACAGGGCGCGGTGCGGCAAACATTCTGTGCTGTCCCACCGACCCCTGGGTCCCCACTTGCTGGCTCCGCACTGGCAGCCTGGGAGTGGTGGCCCAGACATTTATTGCGGTGCCAATAACCACTGA
>PVJH01038143.1:0-17391 GCA_004026705.1 Nesogale talazaci | reverse complement strand
GCCCTCCCGTGGGGAAGTCGAGGCAGGAAACAGAGGGAGAGAGAAGGAAGACCTGGCAGGAGCCATCTTGGCCAGGGCGAGCAACTGGCAGGGGGCAGGGCAGCGGCCGGGTGAGATGCCCATGCCTGTCCCTTCCCAGGCTGCCCAGAAGCAAAAAACACACAAGGGCATTGTGGCACCAGAGCCAGCAGGACCCCCGTGGGCTGGTGAGGGGGGTGGGGCCAGGGCAGCCGGGAGCCAGAGGTTGATGTCCCAGGAGCAGGGTGGGAGGGGGCTCCAGTTCCAAGAAATCCACTCAGAAGACCCCGAGAGTGATCCCAGCTGATCGGGAGCCGGGTTTGCAGTCGGCCATAGCATCCAGTGATGGGCAGGTGCCAGCACTTGGCCCTGGCAGTGGGCAGATGGGCCATTCAGCCAGACGCCAGGGGGCCAGGCAGGTGTTGAGCTGGGGGTGGGGGGTAGGGAGGGTGACTGGAGGACACGGGGGGGGGGGGGGGGGGGGGGGGGGGGGGGGGGGGGGGGGGGGGGGGGGGGGGGGGGGGGGGGGGGGGGGGGGGGGGGGGGGGGGGGGGGGGGGGGGGGGGGGGGGGGGGGGGGGGGGGGGGGGGAGGTCAAGCCCTGGGATGGAGCAGAGATGTTCAGAGCTATAGAGAAAAGCCCACCAGGTGGGCTACCAGTGTCCCAAGGGAAGGGTGTTGGCTTCCCTGGGCAGGGGTCTTCTCAAGAGGATCCCTTCAGCAGCTGGGACCTTTCGGGAGTGGGGTGGGGGAGACAGGTGTGGCCACAAAGGAGGTGCCCACCCCCCACCTCCAGGCGCTGCAGCTGGCGGCCCCTGTCATCACTTGTCCCACTGAGGGACCATCTGGGGGGTCTGACTGCAGAAGGTGCCCACAGGGTGACCTGGGAAGGCTGAAAGAGAGTTGTCCGGGTGGGCTAAGATACTTTCAATCAGGGACGGGGGCGGTGTCCCCCCCCATCCCCACCCCCGCCTATGCCCCACACTCCTCGAAAGGTAACTTCGAAGCACTGCCAGGGTCCCTAGAGTGGCGAGACTGCTCCTGCCCGGTCCACCTGGTGCAAGCCTGACAGCAATGGGTATGAGGAGGAGAGGGGAGGGTGGGGGCTCAGTGGGCACCAGATACCGGCCCCCACCATGCAGGCACGGCAGATTGGCTGCAGCCTTCCAACAGTGAGAGTGCTGCCGACTCTGACACCAGTCCCTCTGAGAGAAGTCCTTGGTGGGCTCAGAAGCTGCTGTGCCCTTGGCATGGACCCTGGGGTCCTCCAGGGCCAGGGCTGGGACAAGTCAGCCTGAGGTCACTAGAGGTGGAGACCCATGCCCCCTGCCTGGCCCGAGGAACAAGCTTCATTTCACGTCGTTTCATTTGCGGGACAGAAAGTAGGGCCGATCATAGCTGTGGAGCAAAGGCCGCCAGAGAGGACAGAGGGGTCCTCTGAGAGCCCCACCAGGGTCCGTCCCACAGACGCCCCTGGCCTCTCAGGGCAGAGAGCAGGTGGCCACCTTGTCAGACTCTGGGAAGGGGCAAACACCAGGCCAATGGGGAGGAACCCCAGCCCCCAGCAAGAGCCAGCTGAGCCCCAGGGGAACCTCTAGATGGCCCAGGGGGTCTCCCTGAGCAAGTGCTTTGCTGGCACTGAAGTGTAGCAGGGAGGAGCTGGAGGGAGGACAGTGGAGCCGGGCAGCCACGTCCAAGCAGGGGTGTCCCTGTCATGGCTGAGCTGTGGCACTGGGACACCTTCCCGTGAAGGCCAGCAGAGCCCAGGCCCAGCTGAAAGGCCTGAGCAAGTCAGGACACTCGTTCGTGGGGGGAAGAAGCCCCAAGGTTGGGGGCGGGGGGCGGGGCGTGGGGTGGGCAGGGAGGCTGAACAATCCCCAGCGGGCTGCCCATGGGGACTGCGTGCAGGTCTCCTGCAGGACACAGGGGACCAGTGTCTGGGTGGCTTGGCCCCGGGGGGCACCTGGCTCAGAGGGCAGCACACAGAAGTGGTAGGGATGGCGGGTCACCAGGCTGAAACCTCTGCTCCATGAGAATCTGACAGCACAAGTGTTTGGACCCAGAGTGTCCCAGGGAGATCCCCCCCCCACCCCGTGGCTGGACCTGCTGGGTTTCTTGGGAAGACCCCTGCAGCCTGAACACCCTGCAGTCAGGCATGGAATGAAGAGTTCAGTTTGGCAATTCTGGTTTTCTCTCAGGATACCAGGTGTGGGTATGGGGCGGTGGCCTGCCAGGCTGGCAGCGTCCTCTCCCCCATTGAGAACCCTGTCCAAGGGGTGCAGCTAAGGAATTCATTAGAAATGGTGATTCCCCCTCCCCCCCAAAAGGCTCCTGATTTTGTAACCAGAGGACAGGAGCCCAGGCCCCCTGGAGCCTGTTGGGATCACCTTGTTTCACTTGTTCCTCTGACAATTGAAGGCCCTTAAGAAGGATATTGGAAAGAACTCTTCAATTGGGGTCTAAAGCTCCCGGCATTTAAAGCATTTAATTAAGGAAGGACTTAAACAGGATCTAAATGAGCCCACCCCTCCTTCCCCCTTACAGGAGGGAGTCTTGGGACTTGTTAGAATAGAATGACGCGGTCCTGGATGGAAATGAACCGGGGGGCCCTCCGACTTAGCGATCCTCACCAATACCAACGAGAACCCAGCAGACCCCTTGCCCACCATCTACACTCTGCTTGTGGAAACTCTCAAGTCCCCACGGCCTCTGCCCCCCATGCCCCCCAACACCCCGCCCCCTGGGCGGAGCGGCCAGGCCTGCAAGTCATCTCACAGGACCAGTATCCCGCTGGGCCGTGGACCAGCCCTAAGCTGACTGGTCAGTGCTTGGAACCGTTGGAGGAGACCGGGGGCAGGTGGGCTCACCCCCCTGAGAAGCCACAAAGGGAGTCTGGGGTCAGGGGAGTGGTGGCGGCAGCAGTGGGCTCCGGCTGAAATTCAGTTTGCCTTCCCTGGCTGAGGACCCCTGAGGTGTGTGGCATGCGTACCTGAGAGGGAGCTGGGGGTGCTCAGAGCTGTGGAGAAAAGGCTGGCGGTTGGAGGGCAGGCAGGCGGCCTGTTCCCGAGGAGGCCTGGTAGAGTGTACCCTAACCCTTCACTCCAGGGTGGAGAATCAGGAGAAGGGGAGTCTGGGGGATTCTGGGAGATGCCACCCAGGGCCCTGGCCCCCAGGGACGAGCTGAAATGAAGAGGGAAGTGGAGGAGGGTTTGACCCTCTACCACTAGGGTATGGAACCAGGATTGGTGAGGAGGTCTGGCCACCAGGAAGGGGGAAGAGGGAAAGATCCAAGATGGCTCTTGGGTGAGGTCAGGGTGAGGGGAGGGACTGCGGTGGCCTGTCCTTTGTCCAGCCAGCCCCTAGAGGCCATCTCCCGACTCTGGGGTGACCCACCCCCGCCCAGGTGAAGTCCCACCAGGAGCTAATGGGTGACCCAGGGGGCCCCATCCCCAGAGGGGGTCCGAGAGTGAGGCAGGACCCACAGGGCCCCCACCTCCATCCCCACCCTTATCCCGGCCCGGGGTGCCCCGCATTGAACACAGACCTTGGCCCCTTTGTTTTAAATAAGAAATTTATTGCAAATATAGAAATTGATTCTCTCCATACAGGAATCTCCGATTTGAGGAACATGACTTCGTGCCATTAAGTTTAAAACAGGAATGGTGGCTGGGGGGGGGCGGGGCGGGTGATGTCAAGAGGAGGAGAGCAGAGAGAGAGAGAGAGAGAGAGGAGAAAATGAAGCAAAGGACCTGCTCAAAAGACGAGAAGGGAAGTGTCCCACCCACCCCCCTCACCCCCGGGCTCGGAGCCCAGCTCTGCGGGCCCCAAAGCCAGTGCCAGACACAGCACCCTTGGGTGGCGACATCTCTTGGAGAGAGGCAGGGAGGGGGTTGGCACCGTCCACCCTGTCCTGCCTCCTTGCCCCTGCCCCAGCCCTGGGCTTGCTGGACCAAGGCACACATGGGATGGAGGAAGAGGAGGAGGCCCAGACAGGCCGCCGCTCCACCCCACCCTTGGCCTGCCCTCCCCAGCGCCTGGCTCCTGAGCTGCTGCCGTTCTTGGCCTTGGAAGCAGTGTGGATTCGGCCCTGAAAGGGGGCCGATGGAGAGCTCAGGAAGAGAGTCGAGTGAACTAGAATATAAACACGGGTGGAGGCGCTAGGAGGGGCCTCTCCTGGACTGAGGCTGGGGTTCAAGTCACAAAGGGCTGGAGGGGTCACAGGGCAGGAGCCTATCAGCTAGAAGAGGGGACCATGAGCATGAATGGGGTCAGACAGGGGCTCCCCAAGCCTGGCCCAGCTCACCCACCCGCCACCATCAGGAGAGGCCACCTGCTCTGACCTGGGACTGCTGGATGGCAGGCTCACCCGAGGAGACTCAGCCATCGTCCCATTCTCCCCGCCACTCCACCCAGCTGGATCAGCCCACCCGCACCCCGGGCCCCCGTTCCCCACCACCCAGTCCCAAGCCCACTGCCTCCAAATCCATTCTGACCCCGGGGGAGGCGACCCCATAGAAAATCACTATGGGAATCCTCGGCAGAGTCCCCCAGCCCCGCCCCCCCAGGGAATCTTGGGGGGGGTCTGTCCCTTCACTGCATGGCATTTACCTCCCCTTGGTGGTCCCTTCCTGGCCTCAGCCCTGCCTGCCCTCAGCGGGGACCCTGGGGAGTGGCCTGTCCCCGGTTTCTGTGGCTTCTCTTCATTTCCAGTAGCTGTAGCACCCCGCAGCACCCCATCCCACGCCATCCCTGAGGCAGGGACACAGGGGTGGAGCAGAGAGAGGGGTGAGGACCTCTGAGGAGGGGTCCCCAGTACCTGAGTAAGCCGACTTTCCTCCCCACCAGGGACTCCCCGCCCCCCTTTATCTTCTGAAAGACCACTAGGGTCCTACAGAGTGTCAGGCAGGTCAGCCCTTCCCAGTGAGCTCCGTGCCTGCTCCAGGGGGCAGGGACAGGTGTGGGCCCAGCCTTGACCTCATGGGTCTGAAGGCAGGCAAGAGGGGAGGCTACCCAGAAGAGGACCAAGGTCCCCACCTATCCCTCCCTGTCCTACCCTCCATGCAGCCCACTCCCTCCTTCTCCCCTCACCAGTCCTATGCCCTCCCTCCCCACTTCCTCCCCCCCTCCCCAACTCCTCCAGGCTGTACCTAAGTCCTCCCTGCCAGTACATACATAGGCCTGGCAAGGCCTCTGAGCACCCCTGCTCATATGTCTTTCAGGCACACTTCCCTCTGATTCCTCCTTACTCTTTGCCCACCGGGGTGCACAACAAGAAGTGGGGCAGTTGGAAGGGGACTCAGTGCCAGGGTCCCTCCCCCTAGATCCTGCAGCCCAGTGGGGGCAGCTAGAAGAAGGGGGTCTGAGTAGTAGACCCCTGTTGGCCTCAGTGATGGGGGGGGGGTTTGCTGGGTGAAGCAGGGGCCTTGCTGTTAAAACCGGGCCTATGGGACATCCTTGACCAGGAATAATGGGTGCCTGGCAGGGGTGGGCTCCCACTCAGCTGCTGGGATCCTCCCTGAATCTCAGTGGAGATCAATCTCAAGGCCTCCAGCCTGCCATTGGGAACCCTCCCCCCAGCCCCCGTTAGCCCCTCAGCCTCCTGTCCTCAGCAGTGTGACCGGCGGCCCCCTCCCTGCACCTGCCAGAAAGTCACCTCTCTCAGAAGTCCCCCACATCCTCTTCAGAGAGGTGAGGCCCAAACTGGGGGTGGGCCAGTGTCTGAGGGGCAGGAAGACAGAGCAGGGAGGGGAGGGGGCCCTCAGGGGCTCAGAGCCCAGAGAGACCCGGAATGGGTGAGGGCGGGGTTGTGTATTGGTGGCACCTGTTTTGGGGGTCTTTTGCAGAGCTGGTCCCCGCGCCCACCCCACCCCCACCCCCAGCCCTGATTTCAAGAGCTGCTTGTCAGGTCACCGCAGAAGGGGCTTGGAAAAGGGAGAGGCAGGGGCGTCTGGACAAACTGGCACATACACGACAGATGTTTGTTCAGAAAATACAGTAAAATCGTCATGCAAATAGAACAGGGAACCTCCGTCCGCACACTGGCCACGTTGCCACCGGCTGGCCCCGGCCGGCTCGCCATAGGGTGTGGGAAGAGGTGGGGAGGGGCAGGCCAGGGGGCGAGGGCTGCTCTGCACCGTCAGGCGGCCCCCACCACTCCTCATCCCCAGAGAACAGTCCTTTCTTTGCCAATGTCACCCCCCCCAGTGAGCCCCGGGCTTGATCCTGTCCCCACAGTGAGAGGGAAAGGGAGGCTTCCACTGAGTCCGAGTGCCCTTGTCCCAGACCAGCAGGAAGGTGCTGAGGCCACCAGGGCCATGCCCCTGACTTGGGCAGCCCCCCTCACCCCTCATTCCATCCCCTGTGCTCACCCTCACCCCACTTTCCCCTCAGTCTCAGCATGACCAAGTGGGTGACAGGCTAGAGCGGAGGGCCCCTGGCAGGGATGTGGTGGGAACCTGTAGGGTGGACGCAGTTGGACAAAACTGTGCCCTTGTCTCACCCCCCTCGGTGGCCCCCCTCCAAGCAAAGGTGAAGGGCCCAGAATCTGGCCCCTGGGTGTGGTGGGGACCCCACAGTCCCTGTGCTTGGCCCTCTGGCCCAGCCAAAAGGCAGCGTGGTCCTGGAGCCCTGCCCTGCCCTTCCTCACAGCCCAGCCACCCACACTGAGAACCCCTCAGCCCAACGGAAACTCTGGGTACCAACTGCCAGCCAGCAGGTTGCCATGGAGACAGAGGCTGGCCCAGGAGGGGGAAGGGCACTAGGAACCCAGCCTGCTCCCCACTCAGGGGAGGGGACCTCACTGTTTGTGCTTTTGTTCAGATCTTGGGGGGTGGGTGTCAGAATGAGGAGAGAGAGCGTTTCCCTGGAGACAAGAAGCCTCTTGAGCCAGGGTGGGGCAACTAGAGCAGCCAGGAGTGGGCAGGTGGCAAACGCCTCCTGGTCCCTCACTCCCCACAAACCCAGGTAGTACCCCTCCATCCCATGATGGGCGTCAGGCAGAGAGGAAGCCAGGCTATGGGGGCAGGGGCAGGAAACACCCCTTACAACCACCTCCCTGTTTCTCCCACCCGTCACAGGCCCTGCTGCTCTCTGGGTGGGGGTCCTGAGGCCTGGTTCTGGGTACCTGGCTCTCCCCAAACCCTGAGGCCACTGACAAGGGCACAGGAAGGTAGCAAGTGGACTGTCCCCCCTGACCAGCTCCTCTCCTGACAGGAGGACCCCTTCCTCTCCCAGGTGCCGTTGGGAAGCGAGGGGTCCCTCAGGACCATGAGCCTTGGCTTTGGGGCTTTCTAAACGGGCGGTGTGACTCTCAGCTCCCTCCACCCTCCGGACACAGCAGCTTTGCAAGGGGGTGGGGGCGGGGGCAAGGGTGAGGGGGCGGTATTCTGAGCTGCCGCATGAGCCCGGGGGTCATCACTGCCTCTCTCTGGGTCTCAGTCTCCAGGCCCCTCTGGGGCTAACCCTGTGGGTGACCTGCCCCCCACCCGAGCTGAGGGTGGGCACTCTTCGCCCATCTCTGGCCCCCACCAACGGGGCACTGCCTCATGGATGCCCTGTGGGTCCCACAGCCTCCAGGCCCCGCCCCTCTGGCCCCGCGCCCCCAGCAGAGTCCCTGCGCAGCACAGTAAAGACGACTGGTTTCGGCATCAGTTTGTAAACTTTAAGGAAAATGTGTCTTTGTTTTCCTGTCCCTTAACGTCGGGTGTTGGTTGGTTCACAGTCAGGTGGTGGTCAGGTGTGTGCGTGGTGCGTGTGTGCGGGTGTGCGTGTGCGTCCCCTCCTGCCGCGGGGTGGGTGGGGTGGGGGGGGTCCTGCTCCGTCCGCCCGTCACACACACACCCCCCCGGGGGGTAGGGGGGCACCCCCCTGACCCTCCCCCTCGGGCCCCGCCGCCCCTACCCCCGCCCCTAGCCCCGCCCCCGCCCCTCCGACCTCACCGGGGAGGAGAGGGTCACAGCTTCTGCTGGGCCGAGACCCCCTTCCAGTAATCGAGGATGTCGTGCAGGTCCTCGTCCTTGGCGAACTGCACTTTCTTGCGCAGGGCGTGGCCGGCGGCCACGTACACCTCCTCGCGGGGGTGCTTCTTGTAGGGCCGGAAGCGCTCCCAGATCTTGTGCGTGCTCTCGGACGAGTACTCGGGGCTGGACGAGTAGCCCGAGTAGTAGTGTCTGGGGGAGAGCTGCGAGTAGGCGGAGTCCCGCTTGGAGCGGGTCAGCGGCTTGAGGAAGGACACGCGCTGGCTCAGGCTGTCGGCGGCCCCCTCCTCGTAGTACAGCGCCGGGAAGCTGTGGCGGTGCTCGCTGCAGTGGTAGGGGGGCTTCACCTCCAGGTGGTGCACGCCCCCGGCCCCGCCCCCGCCGGCCCCGCCCCCCGGCACCAGGGGCAGCCGGTCCAGCGGGCTGTTGAGGGGGCTGCCCTTCTCGATGTACTTGGAATCGCCCTTGGCCAGCCCCGCGGCGGCCGGGTGGTCGGGCACGTCCAGGCTGTAGACCTTGGCGCTCTTGATGGAGCCGCTGGAGGACACGCTGCACGTCTTGCGCGCCACGGCGGCGTCGGCGCTGAGCTGGCGCTGCAGCGGGTGGTGGGAGCTCTCCTTGTACGGGGGCGAGAGGAAGCTGGGCCGCTCCAGGGCCCCGGGGGCGGCGGCCGAGGCGGCGGCGGCCGCCGGGAGGGACTGGCACTCGAAGGCCAGTTCGGGGTCCCCGCCGCCCCCGCCGCCGCCGCCGCCGCCCGCGCCCCCGCCGCCGCCCAGGAAGGAGGCCGAGTCCAGCTTGAGGGCGTCGATGCAGTTGTTGATGATCTGGTTGACTTTGTCAACCTCCTTGGCGATGGTGGAGATCTCGGCAGCGGAGCCCTGGCCGTTCTCCAGGTCGGGGAGGTCGCGCTCGGGCCTGGCCAGGCTGTCCCCGCCGGCGCCCGTGCGCACTTCAATGTAGTTGCCTTTGGTGGCCACCTTGGGCGTGTCCAGGCCGGCCTCGAGGCCCTTGGCCGCGGGCAGCTTCTCCCCGATCATGGAGGGCAGGGAGGGCATGCAGGCGACGGGCAGCACGGGGGGTTCGCCCAGCTTCTGGGCGGCGTGCAGGATGGAGCCGGCGTCCACGTCGGCGCCGTAGCGCATCTCCAGAATGGTCTTCTTGACGTTGACGGACTTCTGCTTCTCCTCCTGCAGGCGCCGCTTGCGCAGGCAGTAGTAGACGGCGCCGAGCACGATGACCATGCCGAAGAGACAGCCCAGGATGGTCATGATGTAGTGTGTGGTGGTGGAGGTGCTGGGCGCCAGGTCGCCCGGCACCGGGTCCCGCGTGGTGAAGGTCAGGCAGGTGTGGTTGAAGCGGCGGCTGTTGCGCAGCGACGTGACGCAGAAGGTGTACTCGGTGTGCGCGCGCAGCTTGTCCAGCGTGACGATCTCCTTCTTGTTCTTGAGCGTCATGACGTCCGAGAAGTAGCTGTTGTTGTACTGCACCAGCACGTACATCTTGCTGTAGGGGTGGGGGATGATAACCACCAGGGTGGCCGAGGTGAAAGTAACGTGGTGCAGCCGGATGGCGGGCCCCGCAGACGCGTCCGTGGTGGCCGAGGCGGGCGGCTCCACGGACAGGATCTCGTCCGGGTTGAAGCCCGAGTTCTCGTCGGGCTCCCTCTGGGCGTCGGTGGAGTAGGGCGTGGGGTGGCTCACGGGCCGGATGGGCAGCGAGCCGTTCCGGCACTTGGCCTGCAGCACGGTGATGGCGTTGAGGCTGTGGTAGGGCCGGGGCACGAGCAGCGGGTAGCCGGCGAACTCGCGCGGCGCCTCGCACTGCAACCGGTCGTAGTTCTTGGTGACGTTGTTGAAGACCACCAGCCAGGCCAGGAAGCCGAAGAGGTCGCACTCACAGTTGAAGGGGTTGCCGGCCAGCTCGCACACCATGAGGCTGGCCAGGCTGGCGAAGGTGGCGCCATCCAGGCGGCCCAGGCGGTTGGAGGACAGGTCGATGCTGATGAGGCTGGGGCACTCGGAGAAGGCGGCCGGCGTCACCACCTCCAGGAGGTTGTGCTGGACGAAGAGGAACTGCAGGCGGCCCATGCCCCGCAGCATGCCCTCGGTCAGGTTGCTGAGCCGGTTGTACCCCAGCTGCAGCACCTGCAGGCTGGCCTGGCCCAGGAAGGCGCCGTCCTCGATGTAGGAGATCTCGTTCTTGGTGAGGTTGAGGTCGGTGAGGTTCCCGAAGCGGCTGAGCGAGGAGTAGAGCACGGCGCGGAGCTTGTTCTCGTTGAGGCGCAAGTCGTGCACGGTGCTGTTGATGTGCTGCGGGATGGTCTCGTAGGGGGGCTGGTTCTGGCTGCAGATGGCCAGCCACACGTAGCCCTTGTCACCCTCGATGAGCCAGCAGTCGGCGCGCACCGTGCCGGGCCGGCACATGCACAGCAGCGCTGCAGCGCACAGCCCCAGGCGCAGCATGACGCCGGCCACCACGGGGTGAGGGGCGCGGGGGCAGCGCGGGGGCGGGGGGGGCGGTGCCTAGCAAGGGCCGGAGGCTGGGCTACGCAGCACAGTCCTCCCCGGGGCCGCCACCATCTTGGGGGGCGACCCCCAGCTCCGGGGCCTCAGGTGAGGTGGGCACCGCCAGTGCCAGCGGTTGGTGGCCTTTGGGGGCGCTGCCCGCTGGGTGCCTGGGCTCGGGGAGCCCTCGGCGTGCTCCCCTGGTTTGCCTCTTCTCCGGCCAGGAAGACAGATGCCCAGGCGTCCGTCGGGGAAGGGACCTGCCCTCCTCCTCCTCCTCCTCCTCCTCCTCCTCCTCCTCTTCCTCCTCCTCTGCTGCCGCAGATCCTGGGCTCAGAACTTCAGGCGATTGCCGCCGGAGGTCAGAGGTGGCGCACTAGTGAGGGGGCCGAGCCGGGGGGAGGGAGGAAAAGAGCCATCTGTCCCCTTGTCCCTATGGGGGCACCAAGAAGAGTGCAGGTCAACACGAGGGTTCCCGAAGACCCCGCCGCCCTCCCACACCCCTCCCAGGGGGCTCTGCGCCAGGGAGCACTCGGGGGTCATAGACATGAGGGGTGGGGTCGGAGGAAACAGAGTCAGGGAAGAGGCTAGGAAGGGAGGAGACTGGACAGCGCAGGTGGAAACAGGTGCTCGCATGTGCTTCCACACCCATCAGTGGCCCTGCACAGAGAGAGAGACCCACAGCCCCCACTCCCGCCCTCACCCGGCCCCCACGAGACAGAGTCGCACGGCATGGATTGCACGCTGACAGGGACACACACACACCAAACAGGTTCACACACCCCCAGTCACATACCCAGGAGGGCACCCCCAATCCAGTTAAAGAATTAAGAAGCCAGCAGAAAGCACCTCTCCTCCATGCCCGAAGATAAATAATTCATTTGTTGTGTAACCGCTCTTGTTCCAAAAATAATTCCCTTGTCTCGGCTTGCCTGGGGGAGGGGGAGCAGAGCATCGTGGCTGTGGGCCCCCTCCCCCCCAAACAGAGGAAGAGGTACAAGGGCTGAGGGCTTCACCGGGGGGAGAGTGGGGGGGGGAGGCTTATCATAGGAGAAGGGCACAACCCCGGGCAGGACAAGAGTCTGGAGGCCAGAGACACCCCCTAACACCACCTCCCCAAAGGGCCTTCCTGTGGAGGCAGGCGAGGAAATCAGAGGCCCGGGGCAGGGAAAGAAGGGCTGCAAGTTGAAGTATCCCTCAGAGGCCAAACAGGGCCAGGGACTTGCCCCAAGTCACCACAGCACAGCCTGGGCCAGAACCCAGGCTCTGGAGACGCTGTGAGTCTGAAAGTGGCAGGCCTAGAGCCCCGGGCCAGCCCACCATGCCATGCCCATTTGTACAGAGTGGGGAGCAGGTCCCGGCCCGGCCCATTTGCCGAGGAGAGGAACAGAAAGGACAACAACCCAGGCTGCCCAGGCCCATGATGGGGCACACTTGTCAGGGCAGAGAACCGCTATCTCTTAGTGGCCCCCTGAGCCAGCCCTCACTTGACCACTGAGGAAGCTGAGTCCCAGACCCAGCCTGCGGAGCCCGCAAACCACCTCAGCCCTGGCTTGCCGCAGTGGACAGAGTCTGGCCCTCCAGCCCCCGGGCAGCAGCCAGGCCGGAGGCGATCAGGCCGGAGCAACGTGTGTGTGCAGACGACGAGCTTCGGAGCAGACGCCTCAGCCTCCTGGGACGCTCCAAGAAAGAGTGCTTCGAGGGGGGGGGGGAGGGGGAGCGCGCAGAGTGGACGTGAAAACCTTTGCTGCTAAAGCAAAACCAATTTGCAGCACTGGGTCCCAGAGGGCTGGGGCAGAGGAAAGGGGAGCGGGGAGCGGGAAAAGTCCAAAATTTTTGGAACAAGAAGGAGGTGGGAAGGAGGTGGAGGTGGAGGTTGAGAAGGCGGCAGGACTCCCGGATCAGAGGCTGTGAAGAAAGACCAGAGCTGGACCCTCCCCTCTGGGGAGGGATCGGACAGGGATAGAGGGTAGAGGGGGGGTACCCCTCGAGGCAGCCCTACAGGAACTGGGTCCCCCAATGGCAGATTGCATTTTGTCCTCAGCGGGCCCACAACAAGACTCTCAGGCCAGAGGCCTGGGCTTCCACCTGGCTGGGCTGCCGGCTCCTGGGTCGGTTCAACCCCTCTTCCCCTTGCCTCAGTTTCCCCTCCCCCAGGCAGCAAGGTTGCCGTGAAGCAGGCAGAGCTCCCCAGCTTCTGTGCCAGGGTCCCAAGAGCCCGCCTGGCAGAGGAGCCTGCAGGCTTGGCCCCGCCCATCTTCCATCTGGGCTCTGTGATAATGGCATGCAGGTGCAGGCACAGGTGCGTGGCATGGCTGGCTTGCCATGTTCAGGCCGGGATGTGCTAGCGTATGGACATGACACACATATGGGCACACACCTGACC
Source organism: Nesogale talazaci (assembly GCA_004026705.1). NCBI lineage: Eukaryota > Metazoa > Chordata > Mammalia > Afrosoricida > Tenrecidae > Nesogale > Nesogale talazaci. The sequence continues at coordinate 4,508 of PVJH01038143.1, read as the reverse complement.
AGCTGCAGGCAGGGCACCTCTGGCTTGTTATGTTGAAACCCTGAAGCACACAGTGCTCCATGGACGTGGAGACACAGGCAGCTATAGCCACAGGGAGGCCCCCACGCCCACTCCCATCCCGGGGCAGAAGCTGCGCTGGGCTGCCTATAGCCCTCGGGGAGCCCAGGTCTCTATAGAGCCTGGAGCCAAACACCTGCCCTTCCCAAAACACCCCAGTGTGGACCGAGGCTGATGTGCCCCTCCCTGGTCCCTCTGAGGCCTGTCCACCTGAGCCCTCAAGGTGATCTTCCCTGTGACCTCTCCCTCCCTCCTGGCCCCCACCCCATGAGTCACATGGAGATGGGGGAGGCTCCCCGCCACCCTGTCCTGGTCTCCTGGCATTGGGGACTGCAAAGGCGCTGACAACAGCACTTGGCCCCCAGCCCGGCAGCACACCCACTCAAGGTGTGTGTGTGTGTGGATGGGGGCGGGGGTGGGGTGGGGGGGGAGACGACAGTTCTGACTTTCTCCGGCCTGGGCAAAGGGCCCAGGGTCACATAGGCAAGGCCACACTCCCTCCTCCTCCTCCATCCAACACACACTCCAATGTGGGGAACAGCCCACATCCACACCCCACTGAGGGTGAGGAAGAGAGGCGGGGGTGGAGGGTCTGGGAGAGAGCAGGCAGACTGCTGGCAGGGGGAGGGGCGTCTGCTGCCTGCCCCTCAGGCCAGGGTGACTGAGGAGTAAGACCTACCAGCCTGCCCAGGGCAGCAGGACCAGAGGGAGGCGGGAGCCTGGCAGGGCTGGGAGACAGGTTGGGCAAGCAAGGGCCTCCAGGATCCAGGTGGCGAGTGTGGGCCAGAGTGGAGGTGGCTGGAAGTGTCCCAGCACTGCCTGGAAAGGCCCCCCTCTCTCCCCATCACAAGAAGAGGAACTGGCCAGATTCAGAGGGTCACTATGTTGTCCAGGACCCCTGGGGTGAGACCTGGTCTGGCCAGCCACATGTCCTGTGAGGTCCCACCCCTGGGGACATGCTTACACAGGGTGTGTGGGGAGGAGAGGGGGAGTCAGAGGCTGGGTGGGCAGCCGGCCAGGCATGGCCATGACTGCTGAGTCACTGGGAGGGTGGGTGGGAGGAACAGCCATCCTTGGTGGCCTCACATCTCGCACCCTTTTCCCCACCCCTTGAAAGCTGCCAGTTTAGCGGGGGGGTGGGGGGGGTGGGGGGGTGGTGGCTAGGGGGAGCTGAGACCAGCACTGAGAAGGGGCATGTTCATCAGGCTTGGGTCCTCCTCTGGGGGATGCCTGCCCTTCATGTGCCCTCCCTCTCCGTCAGCTTATCGTGGGACACTGGGCAGGCCACTTCACACTCCCAGGCTTCAGTCTCCTCACCCGGGAAGCGGGCAAGCAGCCGCATGGTCAGAGCCGACCCCAGGAGGAGTCCCGCCTGAGACAAGCCCCTGCATGGGGAGCGGGTGAGGGTCCCTGGCTGAGAGGAGGAGGGGAGGAGGGAGGTTGGCCTGGGGGTCAGAATGGGTGGCAGGCATCTGATAGGGAGGCAGGGAGCTATGGGAAGCCAGCATTGGCGAGGGACCCCTGGCAAGTCTTAGACCCACCCTGGACAGCAGTTGCTCCATATTTAAGCCAAACGAGTTCCATCTAGTTCTCGGGGCTCCTGGGAACCATGGGTTACAGGCCGGCAAACATGCTCAGGACAGGCCAGGAGGCTCCTGTTCACACAGACACTTCGATTCTCCCCACAGGGACTCAGGCCAGCTCCAGGGATAGGGAGACCTGGGAGGGTGTGACCAGTCCCTGGTCCAGCCTCCTGGGAGCCAGGGACGGGAAACTTAGCTAAGGAAATCCCATTGGCAGCAGCCGATAAGGCCTGGCTTGGGCTTCTGCCTGGACCAGGCTGGTCTGGACTCCCCAAGGTGCCATTGCCACCTTCTCTGTCAATTCCATTATCCAGGATTAGGGGGGTTGAGCACTCCTGGGGCCCAGCCAGATCTCCAGGGGAGACAGGTGGCCGGCCTCATCTGTCAGCTGCAGGGACAGCAGGAGCCTGGAGATGGGGTGGGGGTGGGGAGCAAGAGCCTGCCACCCACTCAGGGCAGAGGCTCAGGCCCAGGGTGCCAAATGGGACCACTAGACCTCTGCGCCCCCTGAGCCCTTGAAAAGTGAATGGCGTACACTTTACGAAGTCACAGGCTGGTCCCGGGACTGATCGCTGAGTTGGGTGGCACCGGGCGTGTTCACTAACCTCTCTGGTTTCCAGCCCCCCACCCCATCTGTAAGATCATTCCAGCCGCCTCCTTCCCCAGCACCTAGGCTGTGCCTGACACTTCACGCCAAGTCTCCCACCCACCCCGTCTGGCTGGTATCATTAGCCTCATTCCAGAGATGAGAAAACTGAGACTGTCACCATTCAGGCCTTCCTCCCCAGGGCAGGCCCTGGACAGGCACTGCTGACTGTTGGTGGGCTTCCAGATCGGTGGGGGGGGGGGGGGGGCGGTGGGGGGTGGAGTCATCTCCCTCTTCCCCTCCCAGTGATCAAGCAGGAGTGGCCACAGGAAGAAGGGTTGGGCTTCCCCCTCGCCCCAGGCACATGCTCCATGGCTGGGTCTTGGCCCTGCTCCTCTCTCTGCCCTGCAGTGCTCTTCCCCACAGAGTCACGGGACTTGCTATCTGCCTCCAGGCCTCCACTCAGCCTGCCCTGCCCCACACCTGACATCAGCAACCCCTCACTCTCAACCCTCCGGGCCATCTGACCCTGTTAGTTTTTTCCTACCTGCCCTCTGCCCACCATTCCCATGCCCAGCACGGAAACCTCTGAGTCAAGCAGGGCCAGGTGTCGAGCCGGTGCTCAGCCAGGGCTAGGGCTTTCAGAGCCAGGGACCTCTGGAAGGGAGATGCCCTGAGGAGGAGGGGACTGACACCGGTGGGGCATGCCCCTGCCCTGTGAGTCCCATTATATAGATGAGAAAATGGAGGCCAAGAGACGAACAGACTTAAGACGCCATAGCGAGGGACTCAGGCCAGCCCAGGGGAGACTCACCCCTTCACCCCTCACTTACACACTCCTCGTGGTGGGGGATCTCAGAACTTGTCTGGAGCTATTTCTTCCCGCTTTGTCAAATGGCTCTGGTTGCTAGAAACATCTCTTTAAATTACAAAGCCATGTGGCCTCTTGTGCTTCTGTCCGTCCGTCTGTCCGTCCCAGACTCTGCGCGGGGCCACCAAGGACAAGCCCAAGTGGCCCTCCTGAGGCCCTCCCGAGGCCCTGCCAGTGTCGACTCTTCAGTTCCCACTGGTCCAAGCTAACAGGGTTCCCTGGCCCTCATGGAGTGAAGTCCCCCGCCGTGGGGTCCAGCTCGTTGTCCTGGTCACACCCGGTGCCCAGGCCCCTCCCTTCCACAGTGTGTCTGAGCAGGGAGCTACGGCTGTCCCCAGGAGCCCCGCGGCCCTGCTTTGGATGTCACCCAAGTGTGGGCCACGGCCGTGTCCTCATCTCGACCTAGATATTAGTCCAGCCCCGGCCCCTGGACAGACACACACACACACACACACCCCATCCTCACGGCGGCCAGTGCCCAGGAGCGACCTCGGGCAGGCAGCAGACGTCTGTCTGTCTGAGCTTCCCCCCGGGCGCTCGGTTTCAAGCTACCCTCATTCAATCACGTCACATTAGCCTCAGCCCCAAATGCCGGCTGCTCCTGCTCCCCAGGGAGCGGACTTCAGCCTCTTGCTGCCCGGACCCCGCTCCCGACTCTGTGCCCCTCTGGGGGTGGGGGGGAGCAGGCCACGGCTGCCGAGTGTCACAGGAAAACAGGCCAGAGACGCTGCCCACAGCTCCCACCGTTGGCCACACACCTAGGCTACTTACACATCCTGCGGGCACGTGTTGTGCACCTACTGTGCGCCCAGCACGTGGTTGACAGGCCCCGCTGACCTAACACCTCACCCAACAGATCTTGACGAGAAGAAACAGCATCATTGGCGCGAACCTCAGTCAGTTACCAAGGGCTCCCGGGGCTTCTGGAGGCCTGGAGGTGGTGGAGGCCCGGGGCTGGTGGGCCGGGCCACTGGCTACTGTGGCAACAGCATCAGTTCTGGGCCCCGGCCTGGCATGGACAATGGCTTCCTGTGTGACCTTGGGCCAGCTACGGCCTTATAGGACTGGGCCTCTGTTTCTTTCTCTGTTCAGAGGTTGGGTGAACACAGTACACCCAGGCCTCCTCAAGGGCTGGTGCCACCAAGTCCCCTATGACCAGCCCAGGCTGTTTTCCCTGTAGTCCCCAGGCCCTGTACCCTTGGCCCTTGTTCCCGGGGTGCCCGCTCCTGCCAGGCAGCACCGAAGCCACGCCAGGCCTCAGTGGGGAAAGGTGGGCTGACAGAAGAGGTGTGCCCCGAAGGCCTTGCCTCTGGAGAACCCCCGCCAACAGGTAAGACCCCGCCCCGATGGTTCCGTGAGTGCACCCCACCCCCATCCCACCCCCGCCAGCCACTGGGGTAGCCACCTGCCT
>PVJH01038142.1:0-16298 GCA_004026705.1 Nesogale talazaci | reverse complement strand
ACATTTTCAGTTTATACATATTAGGTTCCACTTAGTAGGTAACTGGTCCTGAATTCTGTATTTGCTATGATTGTTGTGCATTGCTTTTGAGTTGACTTTAATTCATGGCAACTTTATGTGTAACAAAAGAAGACATCATCCAGCCCAGCGCCATCTTCATGAAATGTTCAAATTCCTTGTTGCAGCAACTGTACCAATCTAGTTCATCCAGGGAACCTCCCCTACGACCCCAGCCTTTTTTCCCCCAAACTATTTTCACTGGGAGCCAACACTATTATATTATTCCATAGTTCAATCACATTAAGCAGTATTGTACAATTGTTACCACAATCAGTTTCAAAGCATTCTCTGTCTTCTTGAACTTGTTGATATCGTCTCAGTCTTATTCTACTTGCTGTCTCTATAGGTTCATCAACCCTGGGTTTCATATGCCTCCAAGCAGAAAAACACATCGCAAAAATTCAACACAATGACAAAACACATGAGCTAAACCCCACTAAGAAAAGAAAAATCCTCTTGTTGTCAGTGATTCTCTTTTTTTTAGGCATCACTGCCCTCAGGTGGTGGGGGTAGGAGGCCCAGCCTTTGCTCCTGGGAGCCGGAATTGAACCTCCATCCCAGTGGGCCGCAGTCACTGCGCACAACCACTACACTACCGGGGCTCAGCCCAGTGATTCTCTTTTTTACCCAATAGGATGTCCTCTTTTCTTAGTGATTTATTTATTTTTCTCATGGCATGACCAAAACAAGTTTCTCCATCTTTGACTCTAAGTGTGTTTCTTCTAAGACAGAGGTAGTCATTCTTTTGATTGTTTATGGTATGTATATTCAGCATTCTTCACCAACATCACAATTGAAATGCCTCAATTCTTCTTCTGTCTTCTGTTTACCTTGTTCAGCTTTCCTCACTTGGAGATTTAAACTCTTTGGAATTGAAGAAACATAATAATAAATGAGTAATGTTTCCATTCACCACGTTTCCTCTTCACCATAACCTACAACAAGCACTTGCATACTTCAAACAGTCTTGTGACTAGGTCCCAATTTCATCTTGTCTTATGGAAGAGGTAAAGAGGTTCAGAGAAGTGAGTCATGTGCTTGAGGTCACATAACTAGTAAGTGGTGAAGCCCCAATTTAAATCTGGGTGTGTCTGGTGGGAAGAGTCAAATAAAGCACCAACTCTGTTTTACTATCTGTCATTGGAGGCACGCTGACGAGGCTTCCATTTGGGGACTCATGGGAGGGACCCTGCCTTCCTTATTTAGTGATTCTATAACACAAGCACTGTGAGGGGTGGCATTAACAAGCATAAATCTATTTTCTTTCAGTTTTCAGGATCCCAGAAATCTGAATTCCAGGGAAGATTTCCTCTGTTGTTCGTACAGCTTTGGGGTCAAACATAGGAATGATTGTGAGCATGGCACAGAACCAGACAATGTTTTCTTGTGTTGTATATAGGATCACTGTGAGTTAGCACCGACTGACTGACACCCAATGACGACAACACAATGTAACAGCGTTCCTCCCACTTTCTTCCTGCATCTACTGCTCCCGTCCCTCCTTTTCTATTCATCTTGATCTTCTGAGCCTTAGCTTTAGGCAAAAGCTGCCTTTTTGATCTCGTATGGTTGGACATTTTAAGGATTGAGCTACGTACTTGCTATATTCCTACTATAGGCCTGTTTTTTTGTTTGGCTGAAAGTTAAGTTGTGGGGGAGTTCAATTATAGCCCCAAAGAGGCATCAAAGGCCATAGGTTCTATTAGCTTTCATCAATAAGCTTGGTCTTAAGAAAAAAAATTTTTTTTAATGACTTGGTGTTTTGTCCTACTTTTTTTGTCCATGCTACCCAGGGCCTTAGATTGTGATCCCATTCAGAATGCCCAGCAGTGGTAGCCAGGCACCATCTACTTCTTCTGGTTTCAGTGTGGTGAAGGCTGAAGTTCACGCGGTCTGTTACAGTCCATTGGACAAATTGTTCCCATTGCATTGCTCACAAGTTTTTCAGATCCAGTTGGTACTCACTAAGGTAGGAGATCAAACATTGTCTTTGTGGACTCATTCCTTCCTAGTGACTCATTCCTTCAAGATGTTTTGCTATAGTTAAGAAGCTTGCATATCTTGGCCCTGTTTGCTCTGTTATAAACGTGGATATATTTTGAGCAATACACATGTGGGAATAGAGTCTGTCAAGTCTAAATACAGTCATGAGTGCAATCCCTTTTGCCTATTCATACCTATTTTTTTGGCCATATGACTATGAATCCACTTGTTGCTTTATGTTTGTTATTGCTGACAATGCAGGATTATGTATGAAATAGGACTTACCTTCATTGTCTGTAGCTCCTTGAGCACCTGTCTATGTCTTCCTTTCTTTCATTTATTTCATATGTTGTGCCGAACAACCCCTTATTGTATGCTGCCTTCCCTTTCCTTCAAATGAATGTGTTCATCATCTGGTTGATGATCTTTCCCACCTCACTTCTCCCATCCTTGGTAACCATTAAATTTTTTGGGGGGTGTTTAAACCTTTTCTTAGATTATATAATAATGAACTCATAGGGCATTTTTCCTTCCTTTATTTATTTATTTATTTTTTTTAAGGCATCACTGCCCTGGTGGTGAGAGTAGGAGGCTCAGCCTTTGCTCCTGTAAGCGGGAATTCAACCTCCGTCCCAGTGGGTCGCAGTCCCGCGCACAACCACTACGCCACTGGGGTTCAGCCCTTTCCTCTAGTTCTTAAATGCTTCATTCCCCCACCCCCACCCCCTCACTATCATGATTTCAATTCTACCTTACAAATCCAGATAGACCAGAGGATGTACACTGGTACAGATAGGAACAGTAAACATGAGAAATCTAGGACAGGTGATCCCTTTAGGACAAGTGGTGATCATGGTGATACCAGGAGGGTGGAGGAAAGGTGAGGTAAAAAGGGGGAATTGATTATAAGGATCTACATGTAACCTCCTCCCTGGAGTACAGACTACAGGAAAGTGAGTGAAGGGAGACATCAGACAGTGTATGATATGACAAAATAATAATAATTTATAAATTATCAAGGGTTCTTGAGTGAGGAGGGAATGGGAATGGGGAGAGGGGAAAAATGAGGAGCTAATAACAAAAGCTTAAGTAGAAAGAAAATGTTTTGAGAATGATGAAGGCAACAAATGTGCAAATGTGCTTGACATACAATGGATGGATGTATGGATTATGATAATAGATGAATGAACCTTCAATAAAATGATTTTTTAGAAAAAGAAAAAAGAGTTAGCTGTGTGAAGTTCTAGGGAAGAATGCAACAGTTTCTAGGCAAGATACAACAGTTCTGAGGTGGGCCTGTGTTGTGGAGAATGAGGAGGCATAGGCAGCAATGATGAACAGGGGCCAGATCACCCAGGATCATAAAAGTCAAATAAATTAATTTAGATTTAAAAGAGGATTACCTTAGAGAGCAATGAGGATTCAGCCTCTCCTCCTTCTGGGCAATCTAAGTATGGGTGGTGCCAAGGGCTCCCTAGTCTTCAAGTTACAGATGAGCTAAAATTACCTTCAGGTACATCTTGGCATGTTCCAGGAACTTGCAGGACCATAGTAACCTAGTCTTGTCAGGTGTAGTTCAAGGGCAGAGTTTGGGTGACACATGTAGCACAGCTCATAGAACCTTTCCTATTGGTCACATGACCAAGGTGACGGCTTCAGGCAGGTGAGGAAGGATGACTCCTTCTTCCTGGAAGACTTATTCACAGAGCTCCCGGAACTTGTTCTACCTGCCATGCAAGCTGGTGACGTAGATTTATCAGGAATGGATCAAATGTAACCCCAATACAGACCTGTAACTTGGTAGAGGGCCGGAGAAGGGGTTGGGAGTAGAAATCCTCCCCGTGGAGGGAAGAAAAAGAAAACAAGGAAGGGGAAGAAGGGAACACTTGTATTTATCATTGACTTGGCCCTCACACATGGAGCTATTTCAAAATACATGCGCTGGCAATTCTGATTGGGCAGGTCTTTGCCAGATGCAAAGTGATTCTAATGCACAGCCAGGATTAGGCATCATTACATTCCACGTGGAAGGAATGCCAGATGCAGGTGCCACATAGCCTTGGCTTAATCCCCTGCTCCATCACTCAATGTCCAGTGCCAATTTGGATTACCCAATAAGTAAGGTCAGCAAAGGCTTCTTTGTGCTTCTTTGTTAATATATAGTGAGCAATTTGACAGCATCAAAAATTCTGCTTCAAGGTATGATTGACATCTATTTCGCTCCCAACTCTACAGCACTGGCCTACAAAATCCAAACTTCTTTTCACATTTACAGTCCCTGACAAGGGTGACGTACCCAATAAGCAAAGTAAGGATGGGCCTCCAGTGATTACATACAAATCTGAGAACAATTTCCCATGACTGCCACGGCAATCATCTATCTCTGCATAGGGCTTCGAGTCAGTTCCTGCAGGTTCAGTGAGGTCCAATGCAGTGAAATTGGAACAGATTTGAATTTTGAAAATTGGGTGAAAAAGTATGATAGCCCAAACAAGATAACACCGCAGGCCGAAACTCTGGAATGGGAGCCTTGAAAGAGGCTCTTTTAGGAACTTGTTGCAGGAGACTGGATTATGACCAGGATTGTGGAGAGCAAAACACCGTTCAAAGTGGTGCAGGTGGTCAATATTTTTGTGTAGGGAACTGTTGTTTCTGCCTTTGCTGGTTAAGAGATGCAGTTGCTAGGCAATGCATATGCTGCCCTGGTTTTCCAAGAAAGAGATATACATAGACTTATAGTATTTCCTGCTCCGTCACATTTTACAACATTCGGGCCATTCTAACTTCACTTTGTTGATGGTGTCTGAACTGGAAGAGCCAGTTCAAAACCCGGATTGAACCTGGTTTATGAGATGCAAAAGCATCCATCCCCTGGTTTCCTCACTGCAAAACGAAGCCACTAACCACAGTACCTTATTTATAAGCTCCTGCAAGGAATAAATCACCAAGAGAAGTGTCTGCACAGAGTCAGAAGGAAATAAGTACCATCCGTAAGTGGTTTCAGGCACTTTCACAACAGCCCCAAAGGGAAGCGATATCATTATTATTCAGGTGAAGAAAGGAGAACTGAAGTTCACTGACCTTCCCCATGTTAATCTGTAAGTATTACATTTACCAAAAATAAAAAAAGGGAACCTCTCCTTCCCCAAACACACTCCATCAGCAAATCATCAAGTTCTCTGAGGTCCAGTGGGCCAGATTGCCCACTGCTCTGAAGACAGGAGACAGGATTCATGATCTTGCGGGGTTGTCGTGAAGGTTCAATGCGACAGTTAAAAAAAGAACCAAGGGGGCTGAGCCCCGGTGGCGTAGTGGTTGTGCGCGGGACTGCGGTCCACTGGGATGGAGGTTCAGTTCCAGCAGTGGGGCTGGGCCTTCTACTCCCACCACAGGAGAGCAGTGATGCCCCCCCCCAAAAAAAAAAAAAACAAAAAACAAAAAGCAAACAAAAAAAAAGAACCAAGGTAAAATTCCACTTCTAATCAGGACCTGAAAACTTCTTCCAGATCGACATTCCACAGCTTCCAGCTATAAACTCTGGATAAAATGTAAAAATTGGGCAGCTACCCAAACCAGACAGGTGTTAGGGTGTGCTGCCACTTGGAAGAAAGATACAGACAGGCCTGGAGAGTGTCCCGTTTTTTGAGGACAGGGCAAATCTGTGTCATGGGAGGTAGTGACAAAACCTCTTTTAGGAAACCTGATCTTCCTGGCCCAGAGAAGCAGACAATGGACCAGTGCAAACAGTCTCTGGAAAATAAGGGGGCCAATCCTGGAAAGTAGAAAAGTTAAGAGTCAGAAAAGGTGGGCCCCAAATTCTGTGTATTCACAGGAATGGTGTCCAAGACTCTAGTGCAGTGGTTCTCAACTTTTCTCATGCCATGACCCTTTAATACAGTCCCTCATGTTGTCGTGATCTGCCCACCCAACCACAAAATTATTTTCGTTGCAACTTCAGAACTATAATTTTGCTACTGTTATGAATCAGGCAACCCCTGTGAAAGGGCTGTTCAACCCCTAAAGGGGTCGTGACCCACAGGTTAAGAACAGCTGTCTAGTGGAATATGGGTAAGCGGCACAGAGTTCAGTTAGATAAAACCCATGGAAACATGATTTCATGTATCCCACTGCAGGGAAGATAGTCAAGTTAACTTTTTGGAAAATGAGAGAGAGAGAAAGAGAGAGACCAAGAGAGCGAGCGAGCGAGAAAGAGAGAGAGCTGGTTATGCACTGGACCATCGAAATAATGTAGTTCGGTGGAAGGCATAGTCAAAACCAGTGTGTAGCATGCAGACAAATGGGTACAGCTTGGCATACATATTGGCAAATGTCTATCATATTTCTGAAAGAACATTCAGGAAACCAGTAACAGTAATCATATTCTGGTAAGGGAATGAGATGCTAGTGGAATATCATGAAAGGAAGCATCATTTTTTCCTTTTAGTTGTGTTTTCTTTCTTTTTTAGCCAGACTCATCAAGGTATAATTTCCATGCAGTCAAGTTCATCTTTTTTTTTTTTTTTAGTGTAAGTTCTCTGAGTTCTGACAAACACATGGAAGTGCACAGTCTTTAGCCTACACTGCTCTGAGTTTTGACTGTTCCCACAGTGCAGGTGTAGAATGCTTCCACCATCCCCAGACCACTATATGCCTTTTAATCAACCACTCCTCCCCTCCACTCCTCATCCCTGGCATCCACTTTTTCAGCTCCTACCTACAGTGTTGCCTTTCAGACATAAAAACTGAAGTCCTACTGTTGGCAGTCTTTGAGTCTGATTTCTTTGAATTAGCATACAATATTTGAATTCCTTTACAGTACTGTAAAGTGCTGTTCTGTACTGTAAAGTACTATAGATATCAGCCCATAGTTGATTCCTTTACATTGATTCCTGTACATTCTACACATTAAAGACTATTCTATTGTTTTTTGGGGGGCATCACTGTCCTCTGGTGGGAGTAGGAGGCCCAGCCTTGCTCCTGGAGAGCTGCTGCTGGATTTGAACCACCAACCCAGTGGGCCATAATCCCGCACACAACCACTATACCACCGGGGCTCAACCCAAGAATATTCTACTGTATGAAGACACTATGGTTTACTTATCAATTAGAGGACATTTGAATTTTTTGAACTTCACAATCATTAGTAACACATTGACAATTATGCACAGGTTTTGTATGAACCTAATTTTTAAGTGGGAATTTACATGTCTGTGGTAGCTACACAATTTCATATCAACTTGCTCCATAAGAATGAAGGTAGGCTGAGCCCTGGTGGCCTAAGTGGTTGAGTGCGGGACTGCGGCCCGCGGGCTTGGCGGTTCAAATCCAGCGGCGGCTCTCAGGAGCGGCACTGGGTAGCGCCCACAACCACCAGAGGCAGTGATGCCCCCCAAAAAACAAAAACAAAAACAAAGAATTAAGGGGTGGGATCTAGCCTGTCAATTAGGTCCCTTGAGGGTGTGGCCTTCGGATTCCTCTCTCCCTCCCTGGAGGTGGGACACACGCTCTGCTCCACCTCTCACTGTGGAGCCACCTGGAGAGTCTCCCCAGTGCTGAGACTCTCCCAGAAGACTTTCCACCCACTGGCCTGTGCTCTTCTTGCTTTCGGCATCATTGCATGTGCTGTGCGAATCTGAAGAAGAACTTATGGACTGATATCAGAGATATGGGCTAATATTGGGCAGATGGACCTGATCTGGACTGGGCTGGGATGCTTTCTTAATATACCCGTACTCTGATACAAAGCTCTCTCTTACACACACATGAGTGTCCCTGGATTTGTTTTTCTAGTCAACCTGGACTAACATAATATCAGATCATTGTTCCTGCAGTCACCATTTTAAACAACCTATCAGACCTCCAATGGCTTGCTGTTTCTCCCCACCTTCCTCTCCCTACCTTGTTCTTGTAGTATATTCTCTTCCCTGTGACCAAATGAACCCCTATTTACCCTCTAGCCAATTGCTTTCCTTCCCCACCTTTCTTCTCTCAACCCTGATAATAATCATGGTCTGTTTATTTTGGTATGAAAACTTTCTTAAACAAAATTTTAAAAATTAAAAAAAAATTCCAAAAAAAATTTTTTTTAAATCACTTCATTGGGGGCTTGTACAACTCTTATCACAATCCATCCATTCATGGTGTCAAGCACATTTGTACATTTGTTGCCACCATCATTCTCAAAACATCTCTCTACTTGAGCCCTTGGTATCAGTTCCTCATTTCTCCTCTTCTCCTCCCCTTCCCTCCTTCCTAAAGCTTAGAAATTTATAAATTATTATTAGGTTTTCATATCTTAGACTGACCAATGTCTCCCTTCACCTACTTTTCTGTTGTCTGTCCCCTAGGGAGGGGTTTATATAGATCATAGTGATCTGTTCCTCCTTCCTCTTATCCTCCAGGTATTGCTACTCTCATTATTGGTCCTGAGGGGTTTATCTGTCCTGGATTCCCTGTGTTTCCAGCTCTTATCTGTACCAGTGTACACCCTCTGGTTTAGCTGGATTTGTAAGGTAGAACTTGGATCATGATAGTGGGCGGGAAGGAAGGAAGTGAAGGAAGCATTAAAGAAATAGGGCAAAGTTGTAGGTTTTTTCAGTGCTATACTACACCCTGACTGGCTCATCTCCTCCCTGTGATCCTTCTGTAAGAAAATGCCTACAGATGGGCTTTGGGTCTCCACTGCACACTCTTCCTCATTCACAAAGATTTATTTTTTTGTTTTTTGATGCCTGATACCTGATCCTATCAACACTTGGTGATCACACAGGCTAGTGTGCTTCCTCCATGTGGGCTTTGTTGTTTCTAAGCTAGATGGCTGCTTTTTTACCTTCAAGCCTTTAAGACCCAGATGCTTTATCTTTTGATAACCTGGCACCATCAGCTTTCTTATTTTCACTACATTTTCTTATGCACCCGTTTTGTCTTCAGCGATCATTTTAGGAAGGTGAGCATCATGGTATACCAGTTTGGTAGGACAAAGTGTTGTATTGAGGGAGTACTTGAGTGGAGACCCAATGTCCATCTGCTACCTTAATACTAAACCTATAAATATATGCTCATCGATTTATGTTCCATCATCACATATAAATATATTTACACATACATGCCTGTATTTAGACCTCTATCACTGTCCTTTGCCACCTAGTTCTTCCCTCTGTTTTCTTTTACTTTCCTCTTGTCTCACTATCATGTTCAGCCTTCATTTGGGTGTCAATAATTGCTCTTGGTTACATTCTCCTTGATCAAGTCCTACCAGGCTTCCTACACCAATGATTTTGGAATACTTGTTGTTCCCTTGTCTCTGGACTTGTTAACACTCACTTCCTTTTCCCCATTCCTCCCTCTCCCATATCCCCCTTAGAACCATTGGTCTTGTTTTCTCTTCCAGATTGTTCATTCCACCTGTTGTATCTATACAGACCAACAGAGATAATAAAATGCACAAAAGAAGGCAGAGCAAAACAAAGCAAAACAACAACCACAGAAAGCAAAGTCTATAAACAGTTCAAGTCTGCTTGTTGACCTTCAAGAGTGTTTTCCGGTCAAGTCTGAGGGGGTGCCATGCCCTGGCCTCACAGTCAGTTTTTGGTATCCCCTGGGGACTTCATTGCTCTGTACCCCTTGCTGTTCTGTTGCGCGCCCTTAGTGTTTTGCCCCGATATAGTGGGGTCAAATCAGGCACAATTCCCACATGATTTCCAGTGTTCTCCCTAATAGTGCTATGGGTCAGTGAGAGACTCTGTGTGTCATTGTGGGGCTGGCCCTGTGGCCCTCTCTGTGCTTTTGCTGCTTACGGACAATATCATCCTCAGGGCTTGGTGGGCCAGGATGTGCTCCCCTCTCTCTTCCTCTCCCTTCATTTGCTCCTGTGTGCTCTGATCAGACATGTCCCTCTCCCTGAGCTGCAGCTTCAGTGCTGCCCTCTGACGTGAATTCTGCTTCGGGGAGGTGGGTGTGGGTGTGGGGGGTGTCCATGTAGTTTGGATTGGGGCCAGCCTCTTAGACCTCTCTATTAATTCCCTGCTGGTATATTGCATTCACTCTTTGTGCACCAGGTTATTTTATTTTTTTCGTTATAAAAGTGGCCTCACACATCATTTCTCCTTTGTTTTTGATTAACTTCACTCAGCATAATGTTCTCTCAGTCCACGCACATCATAAGGCATTCCTCACCTTCATCATTGCTCTTTAATGATGTGTAGTATTCCATTGTGTGTATTTACCGAAGATTATTTATCCAGTCTTCTACTGATGGGTGTTTGGGTTATTTCCCCCTTCTTGCTATTGTGAAAAATTCTGGGATGAACATGGGTGTGCATCTCTCTGTTCGTGCTACCCCCTTTATTTCTATAGGGCACATACCAAGTAGCTCAATTGCAGGCTCATATGGTATTTTTATTTCCAGATGTTTGAGGAAGTGCCATATCACTTTCGGTAGCAGTTGTATGGATTAACTGTCCCACTAGCAGCTTATGAGGGTTTCAGTCTCTTCCCATACCCTCTAGCATGGGGGTAGCTGGTGTCTTTGGGGCCAGCCGTGGACTTACGGGGGTCCAGGGGCAGCCAGGAACTACTTTTCTAGGGTGAGGAGACAGCCAGGAACATTATTGCCATTCCAGGAGGGATGGTACCTGGGGACGTCCTTACTGGTGTGCTGGTGTGGCCAGGGTTAGATTTTGAAAAAGAATCGAAACATATCTGATGCGGAGGAGACAGTCTCTTCAACAAATGGTGATGGCATAACTGGATTTCCACTTGCAGAATGAATCAGGGTTTATAGCTCACCCTGTAACATTGAATTCAAGATGGATTAGAGACCCAAATATAAATTCTAGAGCTATCAAGGTCATTAATTAGTGACAAATGTATTGTTGATCGATGGGGTCATGTCAGTTCTGACTTATATCGACCCTGTGTACTACAGAACGAAAATACCACCTGGTCCTCCATCCTCCTCACAATGACCTCTTATGCTTGAGGTCAGGGAAGCCACTGTGTCAATTTACCTTATCAAGGGCCTTCCTCTTTTTTTCCTGCTGCCCCACTATTTTACCAAGCATGATGTCCTTCTCCAGGGACTGATCTCTCCTGATAACATGTCCAAAGGACATGAGATGGAGTCTCACCATCCTTGCCAACAAGGAACAGTCTAGCTGTACTTCTAGCTGTACTTCCAAGAGAGAGTTGTTTGTTTGGTTGTGTGGTTTTGGCAGTCGATGGTACTTTCAACATTGTCCAGGGTCTTTCCTGGCTACTAGGCAGCACATTGTTGGTGCAGGTTCAGTGAGAGCCACCCAGCGAGACAAGACTGGTAACCTCCTTCTGCAAAATCAACCATGGGGTGCACATGGTGGGAACCAATTCAGCAGCAACTGATAGTAAGGGCTTAAGATTCCCTAAAATGGGGGAGGGGGAGGGTGACAATAGTGGAGATTTGGGAATGTGGATGCTGCTGTTTCTTTGGGGTTTGTGAGAATTACATAAGACCGGACACGTCAGAATGCTTAGCATAGTACTGGGCAGCTACGCACCCCCACCCCTGCAACAAGTAGAAGTTAATCTTAGTAGTGGTCATGAAACCCAAGCTCCCCTTTACCCCATGTAAGTGAAAGAGAAATCATGGTCCTGGCTGAGAACAAGAAGGTTCCATTCTCATCTCTGTGGGTGAAATGAAAGGAAATAAAATCATAATATTATTGCCTTTGCTGGGGTTCCATTCCAGGTGAGGAGATTAGGATACCTGTAATGAAAGGCCTTCCTGTGGCGGCATTTGTATTTTCCTGGGAAAAATGAGCATTCAACTTTAAAGCAGGCATCCTCAGCTCTGATTCTAACTCATTCAGTTTCTGTGTGCCTTGAGGACGGACATCTTCTCTGCTTTATGTTTCATTTCTCTCCCGAGTCTAGCAAAAGCCCCAACACTGATCCATAAATATGCATTGGATAAAGTACCTAGTGTGATTTTGGACCAGACCCATTGGAACTCCAGCTTCCAGGTGTGAAAGTTTGTGGTTATCAGTTGCTGTCAATCAGTTCCAGCTCATGGCAACAGAATGAGATACTGTCTGGCCCAGTGTCGTTGTCACCAGACTAGACTCCTTGAGCGCATCGTGGTAACTATTATCAGAAACTCCCATGGGAGGTTTCCTTCATTTTGGCTGACCATCTACTTTACCAAACACGATATCTGTGGCAGTCTACTCTGGTGTCAATTTGATTAATGTGGAGTCTGGCATGTCAATCCAGAAATAGTCATTGAGACCTCTCTGTGGGCATGGATTTCTTCTGAGAATTCTGGGAAATCCAGCCTTATTTCCCCCTTGGAGGTGAGAGACTTATGATTCAGTACCGTGGAGATGCTCTACTGACAAGACACAAGGCTGACTCCCTGTGAGACATTCCTGTGGAGAAGCTACATGAACTTACCCTGATGGAACCAGACCTCTGTAGTCAGAAAAGCCACATAGAGATGGCTGCTAGCACTGAGATGCTTGAGAAGGCACAGAGAGGCCCCTGCTAGCTCGGATATGTGTCTACCACCACTGGATACACAAGACTCTGCAACCACTGGCCTGTGATTGTCCTGATGTCACTGCATGTGCTTCATGAGTCTGAAGAGGACTTCTGGATTGGTAACAGACATTAATATTGAACTTATGACCTTGGACTGGACTGGGCTGGGATGTTTTCTTAATGTACATTTGCTCTTGTATATAAACCTCTTTCTTATAAACATATGTGTGTTTATGAATTTGCTTCTCTAGTCTACCCAGACTAACACAATATCCTTTTCTCAAGAGTATTTCCTGAAGACATGTCCCTCATGGGCAAGTCAAAGTCTCACCATCATCTCTTTTAAGCATTTGTGTTGTGTATCTTCTAAGACTTTTTTGTTAATTTTTCTGGAAACCCTTATTATATTTGATATTCTTTGCCAGTACCACATTGAGAGTGAATCAGTTCTCCTATCTTTTTTTTTGCCTTGTTCATCTTTAGCTTATTTATGAAATTGAAAAGATCTCCCCTTTGTTTAGGGTTGGTGGAAATTCCCGTCTTTCCACTTACAAGCTGTGTGGCCTTTTAAAAAGTACTTACCTTTCTGTGCAGTAGCACAGTTCAACATCTACTAAGCTCCCAACACAAGTTAGCTAACAAAGAAGCCTAGCTCCATTTGCTCTTAGCACTGTGACATTTTTGCAACTCTAACCAAGTTATGTTTCCTTCAAGTCAACCATTTGAACCTAACTGCCACTTGTTGGGAGAAAAGTGAGACTGGCTGCTTCTGTGTTCGTCTGGGTAAACTAGAGAAACAAATCCACAGAAACTCGTAGATGTATAAGAGTTTTATATAAAGGGTAAGTGTACATTAAGAAAGCATCCCAACCCAGTGCTGTCCAAGCCCATAAGTTCAACATTAGCCAATATGTCTGACGCCAATCAACAATGTCCTCCTCCATCTCACAAAACACACGTAATGACTCTGACTGCAGGAGGAAAGCCGAATCAGTGAGCCTGTTAAAGCGTCTCAGCGCTGGCAGCCGTCTCCATGTGGCTGCTCCAGGACTCAGGGCTGCATCAGGGTGGGTCCATGTGGTTTCTCCTCAGGGATATCTCACAGGAAGTGATCCTTGCAAGCTGAAGTAGGGGACTGGCTAAGACAGCAGCCTGGTTCGACCATCAGAGAGCAAGAGACCTGAGAACTCGACCATCAGAGAGCAAGAGACCTGAGAACTAGAAAGACGAGGCTCACCGAGTCATTTATCTCTCTGCCCTTCAATTAATCCCACATGTGTTTATTGGCCAGCTTGGCACAATAAACCTTAACTATCTCAGCTTCCATGAAGAACTTCAGGCTCGAAACCCCCAAAGGGAAGTTCTATTGTGTCCTTTAGAGTGAATTCCTTGGCAGTGAGTTCGGTTTTCAGTTACCAACTTTCTGCTCATTTTCTATCTGGCCAGTAGAGGTCAGGCTAACACCAGAGATCAAGCTCTTTTCCACAGGCCACTATTTTTTTTCCTTTTAAATATGGTAAGACTAAGGGTTGTCAAAATCTATTTTGTTGTTGAGATTGTACAAAGAAAAGCACACACCATTTCAGTAGTTTCTGTATGTGCAATCCAGTGACACTGATTATATTTGAATTGTACAACTATTTTCCCTACTCTTTACTGAGTTGTTCTTTCCCTAATAATGTATTCTCTACCCACTAAGGTAAAGTGTCTAGAAGCAAAGGTTGGTTTGTTTTATGAAACTGCAGAAGTTGTACACACACATCGCCTAAGATCACTCCCATTCCTTCCCAATCAGCAGTCACATCAATTTCTTTCAGCAATTTTGTTGGCATATAATTCACCCATCATGTAGTTCAGTTTTTCAATCACACCAAGAAGTGGGATGCAATCATTACCACAACCAGTTCTAGAACTTTCCCTGCATGCTTGTACTCATCGTCATTACCTCCTCAAACCTTCCCGGCCAGACCCACTGGCAACCATTCATCCAGTTACTATCTATAACTTTACCTATTCTGCATTTCATATACAGAAAAACATTAAACAAAAACTAACAACAACAAAGTAAAAAAGATAAAAACAACAACAACAGCAACAATAACCAATGAAATCAGAAATATTAAAGAATAGAACAAGTTTAAATGGCTCATTAGGGAGATTAAATGATCAGGTGTCAACTTTTTAACCAGATTGCATCTGTGACAATCCACTTTCTGATGCAGCCAGCGTGTTAGCAAAGCTAGTCACGTCACTGGTCCATAGCCAGAGGGGATTTCCCAGGGCCTTAAGCATATGTATGTCCCTTCTTTTTTTTTTAATGCAACAGTCATATTTTATCTCTGAAAGTGAAAGGGTAGAGAATCTTATGGAAAGCAACTGTATCGAGTTCCTTGAAATCATCAGAGAACAAGGAGATAAAAGACAGGGGACACTGGAAATAAGAATGGCCACGACTGACGGCTGACTGCAGGATGGACACCTTTCAGAGAATTTTATAGATCTTAATTGATTCAATACTTAGAACACTCTGTGAAATAGATGTTATTCGCTTCATTATGTCTATGGAAAAGCTGCCTGCCAAATCCCTGTGGGACAGAGGACAGCGTCCCAGGGTTTTCTTGTTGAGATCTTCACAGAAACACATCACCAGGACTTTCTGTTTTGGCACGACTCAGGGATTTAGCCATTAACTTTTAGTGGGGTTTTCAGGTACCCATCTTATGCATCACTCAAGGACTTCCTTTCAGAACCCGCTGGTCTGTTTCAGGTGTGTGACTTACGAAATGCTAAAGACTCTGAATACTTCAGAGTTGCCGACTTCTTTTGGCCTTTGGATCAAATCATGTTGGATGGAAGAGAGCATAATTACTGTCCCTATAGATTTACTTAGCCTGGATTTCATCTACAGAGACCATACTAAAGACAAACCCAAACAAACACATGAATGAAAAGACATTACACCAACAGCAAAGACCAAAATAAAAAAATGAAAAAAAACTCATTTTATGACTTAAGTATACAACCTTTTTCTAGTTCTTTAATATAAACCCTCCTTTTCCCTAGTACCATGTTCCCAATTCTAACTTGCAAATCTGACTAGACCTGAGGATGTATACTGATACAGATAAAAATCGGAAACACAGGGAATACAGGACAGATAAACCCCTTAGGACTGATAATGAGAATAGCAATACCAGGAGGGTAAGGGGAAGCGGGGGTAGGGATGGGGAGCTAATTATAATAATCTATGTAATCACTACAATCTATGGACAACAGAAAAGTGGGTGAAGGGAGACATCAGACAGTGTAAGACATAAATAATAATAATAATTTATAAATTATGAAGGGTTTGTGAGGGAGGGAGGGGAAAAATGATGAGCTGATGCCAAGGGCTCAAATGGAAAGCAATGTTTTGAGAATGATGATGGCAACAAGTGTACAAATGAGCTTGACACAATGGGTGCATGTATGGATTGTGATCAGAATTGTCTGAACCCCCAATAAAATGAATTAAAATATTTTCCCCCAGAAAGCCAGTCTTTTAACTTCAAAAAAGCTGTGCCACACATCTTTACCAAGTGCTGATGGTCACTTGCCACACTCGCACCAGGTTATTTGTGTAACCTGCAAACAGAGTCTGGCCATCAGCAGCCTGGGCCGGCATGGGGGCGGCTCGGCCTTGCTGCTGGTGCTGACAACTTCTTGCTTCAGCTCATCGACAATGATCTTGCCTTCCACGT